>CABHPP010130950.1:21434-37359 GCA_902168425.1 Peromyscus attwateri | reverse complement strand
AAAAAAAATAATAAATAAAGGTGACAGTTTGGAAAATAGACCATGTAGAAAAAAGGGATTGGGAGGGGATGTTTGAAATGGGTCTCCAGCCAAAGTATTCTTCCTATTACACCAGCCAGCTTCCAGAGTCAAGACGGGGAAGGACAGCCTGGAACACAGGCGATGCTTCCCCAGGGAAGGAGCTAGATTTTTGGATTACTAATGGAGACAGTTCTGCAGGGCAGCTTTGATCTCTTGCCCAGTGTGAGGCTGGAGACTAGCAAGCCAGGACTCCAAAGCCAATGATTCTTCAGCAGTCCCAAGCAGCTGTCTTCCTACTAGGGCGTGTGCCTGAAAACCCAGGAGGGCTCCCATCCATTCTGGGCGGGTGCCCCGGCTTCCATGCCCTTGTCCTCAGTGACCAGGAGTCCTGCTTCCTCGCTCCTCCCTGCCCTGAACTGAGCTGAGCTAGGGGCCTGAACATCACTAAGTGTGAAGTGAGTTGCTCACTGGTTCTTGTTGAGGGTTTGTTTTTGCCAAGCTGCCTGGTGGAGAAGATTGCATTTCTTGGCTATTTTTAAACCTGGGTTTGTGGAATTTGATTTGGAAAAATGACAAGAAGACAAAATAGAAAGTCACGAGAGGCTAGTGGCCCTGGGCATCCTCTTGAGGAGACTAGATGATCCCTAGGGCTTCCTGGGACCCAGGGAGCTTAGGCCAGCAGAGGACAGTGGAACCGGGGTTCTGGGTCAGCTCTGCAAAGCACGTACCCCACATCTGCATCCCAAAGCCTCAGCTCCAGCACTTGGAGTTGCTGTAGGATTCAGCTGTGTGCTTGGAGATCCAGCCAGACTTGGTCCTGGGTTAATGTGGGGCTCATAGATTAGACAGAACACTTGACAGTTGCAACATAATTACTACAAAAGCTTCAGAGGGAAGATGCAAAGATTGAAGGAGGGAGGGACTCCAGCCTGGCAGAGGGATCCAGAAAGACTCCAGAATAAAAAAAAATGAGAGGGATGGGGCTGGGGAAAGAACTCAGTCAATAAAGTGTTTGCCATGCAAGCATGAAAATCTGAATTCAATCCCCAGAACCCATGTAAAAGTGGGGCACACCTTTAATCCCAGCACTCGGGAGGCAGAGGCAGGCGGATATCTGTGAGTTCGAGGCCAGCCTGGTCTACAGAGCAAGATCCAGGACAGGTACCAAAACTACACAGAGAAGCCCTGTCTTGAAAAACCAAACTTGAAAAATCAAAATAAGCAAACAAACAAAAAACCCCAAAACACAAAACAAAAAGCTAGGTGTGGTGGGCCTGCAGCTTAACCGTAGCTCTGGGGACTTAGAGACAGGAGAATCCCTGGGATTGATTGGCCAGCCTAGCTGAACAAGTGAGCTCCAGGTTCAGTGAGAGACTCAAAGTCTAAATGCAGAGCGATTGAGGAAGACACCCAAAGTCAGCTTCCAAATTGTATGTGCACTCGAGAGCATGTGCTCGCTCTCTCTCTCTCTCTCTCTCTCTCTCTCTCTCTCTCTCTCTCTCTCACACACACACACACACACACACACACACACACACACACACACACACGAGTATATGCACCCCACAACATTTTAATGGAACTTACTAAGTAATGAAGGAGCTGTTCAGAAACTCTTGGGAGATGAAGGGGAAGTCCAAATATTCCAGAATGCTAATCAGAGAGGGAACAGTGAGGTGAACTTGCAGTAGGTTCACATAGGTTCAAAGCCGGCGATGCCGGCCAGGATCCACACACAGGGGTTGACTGCCTTTCATGAGACACACCACCCGCGTCTATGCCAAGGATCATTTGTGTCATTGCCAAGGTTGTACAACTTACAAAGTGTACAAGTAGTTCAGAGAAAATGAAGAAGAGCAGAAAGTGACCCTGACAGCCAAGCTGAGGACAGACGCTACATTTCCTCAAAAATGTCCTTGATCAGAATCACCTCAAAGAAAAATGACTCTTCTAATATTTGCGATAAGGCCTTACTACGCAGTCTGGGTTGGTCACAGACTATCTTTCTGCCTTACTTAGCCTACCCACATGCTAGGGCCATAATCATGCTCCATCATGGGACCATTATTAATTAATTATTTGGTATATGTGCAAGTGTGAACGCCATGGCTCTCATATGGAGGCTACAGGACAGCTTCTAGGAGTTGCTTCTCTACATCCACTATGTGGGTCCCAGGGATCAAACCCAAGCTCCATCATCCATTGAGTCATCCCTCTGGGCCAGAAATTATTATTATTATTATTTTTTTTTTTTGCTTTGAGACAGGGTCTGGTTGCATAGCCCTGGCTGTCCTAGAACTTGCTCTGTAGTCCAGGCTGGCCTGGAATTCAGAGATCTGCCTGCCTCTGCCTCCTGAGTGCTGGGATTAAAGATGTGAGCCACTACTGTCTGGCTAAAACTGGTAATTTCAAAATTACATTTCTTTGTGGGTGTGTATACATGTGCCTGTGTGTACATGGATAAGCATGCATGTGGAGGTCAAAGACACCTTGTGGGAACTGGTTCTCACTCTCCATCACGTGGAGGGGGGTGAACTCCAGTCATCAGGCTTGGCAGCAAGCAGCTTAACCCCTTCTTACCAGTCCCAAGTTCCTATGTTCTCTGACCAGGGTTGTGTGGCATTGTAAGTTTTCCCAGTCCTAACTTGTTCATTCACAGATCCAGCCACCCGCCTCTCCTCCACTCATCAGGGCTTGGCGGCTAGAAACGTGTGTTTCCTGTTTACAGAGGGATATGAAATATGCTGCTTGAAGGGGTCTGCTTCGGTGTTTTGCTGACTTTTCCTGCTCTATGAGATAGACTTCGTAGAGTTGCCGGAGTTTTGTTTATCCTTGGAAGGAATGCCTTGATGATGCTTAGAAACTCACAACTTAAGATGTTCCATCGATACTGTTCCCTCCTATTTGATTTATTTATATGTTCTACCATGTTCCAAAGAGGGTTTACTAAACACATATCAGGCAGTTTCTTTTCTTTCCTTCTTTTATTTATTTATTTTAAGGTGACTGCTGAAGTCAGGACTAAGCAGAAGTCAGGAGAGAAAAGAAATCAGGTGCGCTAAGAGGCGGGTTAGGATAGGAAGTTGTCTAAGCAGAAGTCAGGAGAGAAAAGAAATCAGGTGCATTAAGAGGCGGGTTAGGATAGGAAGTTGTCTAGGCACCTGTCACTTCAGGTGTCGCGTCAATGGTGGAGACATCTTACTCAGAGCTTCCAAGCTGGCGAACCAAACAGCAGAACACTTTCATCAGAGGACTTAAAAGGATTGTTTTGGGACTAGAGATGGCTCAGCAGTAGTTAAGAGTGCTAATTGCTTTTGCAGGGAACCCGAGTTCGGTTCTCAGCACCAGTGTAGTGGTGTTGGTGCCATCACAAAGGTCTGTCGTTCCAGCCGCAGGGGATTTGATGTCTCTGGCCTCTGAGGGCATCTGCACTCACTCACATGCACATACCCACACCATACAGGCACATAGACACATAATTTGAAAATAATTTGAAAAATCTGTAATTAAAAAAGATGGCTGTGTGATGGTGGCACACACCTTTAATTCCAGCACTTGGGAGGCAGAGGCAGGCGGATCTCTGTAAATATGAGGCCAGCCTGGTCTACAGAGTGAGTTTCAGGACAGCCAGGGCAGAGGAACCCTGTCTAAAACAAAAACAAATAAACAAAAATAATGGGCAGGGCGGTGGTGGAGAACACCTTTAATCCTAGTACTTAGGAGACAGAGGCAGGTGGATCTCTAGGAGTTTGAGGCCAGCCTGAGAGAGTTCTAGGACAGCCAGAGCTACGCAGAGAAACCCTGTCTGGAAAAACAGAAACTAACAATAATAACAGCTGACAATTGGGGGCTGGAGAGATGGCTCAGTGGTTAAGAGCACTTAGTGCTATTGCACAGGACCTGGAGTCCATTCTCAGCACCCGTAAGGTGGCTCACAACTACATAAAACTCCATTTTCAGGGGATCTGATGCCCTCTGACCTCCGTGGGCACCTGCAAGGACATGGTACACTCAAGCTTCTGAAAGTACACATAAATACATGTAGTTAATAAGTATATATATTTAAAAGCATAAAAATTGTACATATTGGTAGTATATATGTATCCAAGTGTTATTTTTTTTAAATTATTAATGTACATTGATGTGAGGGTGTCAGATCCCCAGGAACTCCTGGAGTTACAGACTGTTGTGAACTGCCATATGGGTGCTGGGAACTAAACCCAGGTCCTCTGGAAGAGCAACCAGTGCTCTTAACAGCTGAACCATCTCTCCAGCCCCTCCAAATGTTATTTAATACACAAATACACTATATAATGTTTGAATCGGGTTAAACATACATTACATACCCTCTAAATGTTTGTCTCTCTTGTGTTATGTAGCCCCATGTGGCTTTGTTACATACCAAGGATGGCCCTGAACTTCTGATCCTCCTGCCTCTACCTCCCAAATGCTTCTATTACAGGAACATGCCAACACACCAGGTTTTTGTAATACTGTACTCTAATCCAGGACTTCACACATGCCAGAAGACACTGCACCATATAGTTTAATCATGTCCACCAAAGGCCCACTGTGATTGACTGGGAGGCTTTGCCCTCAGGACAGTGCCGCTGGGAGGCAGAACCTTCAGGAGGTGGAGCCAGATGAGAAATACTGAGGTCACTGAGGCTGTACCCTCAGAACTCTGCAGTGTCAGCTTGCAAGCTGCAGGATTTGGCTTTCGGTGGAAGCAACTGGCCACTCCCTAGGCAGCTAGCATGCTGGTGGTTTTGTTGTTGTTTTGCAACACTGGAGATCAACTCCAGGGTTTCACACAAGCTAAGCTAATCTCCTTGGCACACACTCCTTTTTTCTTTAAGGCAAGGAAAGGTGGTTTCTCTCAGTTTGCAGATGAGAACGACTATCATGGTTGTCCACATAGTTCCAAGCAGAGCTCATTTCCTGGGTGTGCGAATTGTTCTGGTTTTTGGGGTCAGTGCTCTCAGGAGAAACTTGGCTCTACAAAAAGTCTGAGGTCAGCTTGGACACCAGACCCTGTTCATTCATATTCATCCATACATCCATCCATCCATACATCCATATGTACATTCCTCAAGAGTAGAAATTTGTGTTCATTTTGTTCCCAGTGTGTGGCACAGAGCCGATGTCACATAAACATGCCTACGTGAATGGAGGAATCACATTGGAAAGAGTGGAGTTTGGGGGCAAGAACCAGCATATGGAACACATTGGGCAAGACGGGCAGGACAGGAGAGGAGGTTCCGGGTGGGCAGAAGCAGACACAGGGTTAGACAGGCCATGAAAAGGGAGGTGCTAGAATGGAAGGCCTGTTAAACAAGGGATGATGGCTGGGAGGTGGTAGCCCACGCCTTTAATCCCAGCACTTGGGAGGCAGAGCCAGGCGATCTCTGTGAGTTCGAGGCCAGCCTGGTCTACAGAGCGAGATCCAGGACAGGCACCAAAACTACACAGAGAAACCCTGTCTCAAAAAACCAAAAAGAAAAGAAAAGAAAAAAGAAAAAAGAAATAGCCCCATCAAGAGAGGACAGTAGCTAAGGCCTGGGTTCTGTGAGGAATGGAGAGAAGTCTGCATTCGACTGTTGTCTGGGCTCCTTATCAGAAACTGGGAATGGGTTTGTGGGCCTATTTTAGTGAGACTTTCCTTCAAAGGGCAAATCCAGTTTGCCTGTTAATGTTTCCACCTGACTCTAAGAGGGATGGGACAATGTAAATTAGACCCCTGCCACTCCAGAAGCGACAATGACCAAGCACTTGGAGGACCCACTGCTTCCTGGACTTGACTTGTGGTTGGAAGCCTTATATTCTGTGAGTGTCTCCCCTCTTTTCCATCCCCAAGGCTACTTCCAAAGCTGGCTGGACAAGTTGTGGCAGTTATCTCACAGGCCTGTCTGGCTCCAGCCTCCAGCTCCAGCCTCCCCAGGGTGGCCTTAGTGAACATCTCCCAATCTAGACCTGGTCTTGCCTCCTTTCTGCAGAAGTCTTTAGCCATTGCCTGACACTTCCAGGATGGTCCCCAACTCCATACCACAGTCAGCAAGACCCTCTTCCATTTCATGCCTCCCCGGCCACATGCCAGCTTCCTGGTTAGCTTAGGCATAACTGGGCCCTTCCCTTTGCCTAGGAAACCTTCCTTAGCTTCTTGCATGTGGTCCATTCTCCCTCGGTTATCCCTAGATGTGTGCTCCACCTCCAAAGGCCCAGGGACCTTCCATGCTCCTGGTGCTCTGTGCTCAGTTCCTGCCCGATAGGAAATCCACTGCTGGCTGTTCTGATGTTTGCCTGTCTCCTCCAGCTAGACTAAAAAAAATACAAATTAGGAGCCGGAAACATGACCCAGTAGTTCAGAGCACTTGCTTCTCTAGCAGAGGACCAGAGTTTGGTTCCCAGCATCCACGTCAGGGCTAAAGGGCCAGGACTTTGTTCGTCCGCTTTTGCGTCTTGGCCTTATCCACGGAGACTAGGACAATGACAGCGGCTGAAAGCCCGTCGAATTTGGCCCTGGACCACCGCTGTACCCTTGGGCCAGACCGGTGGCTAACATGCTTACTATGAAATGAATTCCCAGGACAGATAGCATTTCCTTGAGCACAAAGGCCTATGGGAGCTCTCTCCACTCACTGCCGAGGGGATACACGACTTGCTAGGGAAAATGAGTAGTATGCTGTTTCCAAAGAAGGTGAAAGGACGAGCTCCTGAGGAAACAGCCGGGGAACTGTTAGTAAGGGAATAGTCTCTCTGCGATGATGCTCCTGAAACAGACAAGAAGATGCTTCCACATATGAGCTACTGATTGGATGGAAGCCCGCTTGTCCTGAGCCTGACTTCTCCCTCCCGGTCCAGTGGAGATGTGGAATACAGACCAAGTCAGGAGGCGGCCAACCTGAGATCTTGAAGGGAGGAGGTTCCTAATTAATGACTAGGCACAACATAGTGCCGGTAAATGTCACCGGTAAAGTATGGCATTAAGGCTTTCTGAACAATTCGAAAGCAACCTTGGAGAATAAACAGAGAAGTCTCCATAAGGGAAGTGTGTGTATGGCTGTGGAACAAATGATCCTCAAGCACAGCAGCTTACAGCAGCATTTCAGCAGGTGGAGTGGCACATGTCTGTAACCCCAGCATTTGGGAGGCAAGAGGATCAGAAGTTCCAGGTTCTCCTTTGCTACATACGTTCCAGGCATGCCTGGGTTTCATGAGAAGCCGGTTTTAAAAACAAAAACAAAAACTCCACTTTAGCTTTAGAAAAGGAAGGTCTTCTGGGGTCAGAGCCACAGCAGAACTGAAACCTGTCTTGGCCTGTTCCGGTTGCTGCAACAAAACTACTGGACGCCTCATGACCAAGGTTTATTTTTCACAGACCCAGAGACCAAGAAGCCCAAGGCAATAAAGTCCTCAAATCTAGTGTGGAGTAAGGCTCTCCTTTCTGGCTCATAGATGGCTGTGCCTTTTCCTGTCATGAGAGGGATAGAGGGTCTCTCTGGTCTCTTTTTAAATATTTTTTAAAATCTGTTTTGTGTGTGTGGTTATTTTGCCTGGATGTCTGTTTGTGCATCAAATGCATGCCTCTACCCACAGGAGCCAGAGGAGGGTATCGGATCTCCTAGAACTGGAGCAACAAGCTGTTGTGAGGCACCATGTGGGTGCTAGGAATCAACGTTGAGTGCTCTGCAAGAGCAGCCAGTGCTCTTAACCACCAGGCCATCTCTCCAGCCCCCTATTATTATTAGCATCTTTTTTTAATTTATTTTTTATTGTTTAAAATTAATTAATTAATTTATTTTTCTATTATCAGCTTGATAGAGTATGTATTCTTATCTTAATAGTGAAATGTTTCATTGAGGCTTGCTCAGTAATTGAGTAATACCAAAACTTGTTATAAGCCACAGTTGTCTTAGGGTCCCCCATGCTATATATATAGCCTCCATGGTTCTGTGGGTTGCAGTCTGATAGTTCTTTACTTTATATCTAGAATCCACCTATGAGTGAGTACATACAGAATCTTTTTTTTTTAAATACAGGGTCTCTCCACATAGCCCTGGCTATCCTGGAACTCACCATGTAGACCAGGCTGCCCTCAAACTCACAGATATTATTAGCGTCTTAATGGTGTAGATCTATTACTTGCTTGAGGACTCTCATGTTTTACGGACTTAACTTACCCCGGGTGTTTTTTTGCACCCCACCACCCAGCCCCCCCAACCAAGAGCTCCCAGGCTGGGCTCCTTCTTTTTCACTAACTCAACATGGAGTGTGTTCTGTCCTTCTTCTTCCACAGTCAAGATGGGAGGGTCCCCAGGGACTGGGGAGGAGGTGGGAAGGGGGAAATTACTTCAGAGGTCTGGAAGCTTTTATGAGCATGGATCTCCCTTAGTCAGATGAAGAACCCATCAGAATGTCTCTGGAGACTGCTGTGAAGGTGTTCTGGAATGGCTGGTGAGTCTGATGAGGTGTTGGCCCCAGGTGCTGTCAGCTGGCTGGCTCTCAGAGCCGGTCTGGTCCCTGCTGCTGTCCTGGTCTGAGGTCAGGTGTGGCTCATCACACGGAAACCTTGTTGAGCGGTAGATTTCATGCACATTTGCACCTTTGTCCTGCATCCCTGCGGCCACAGGCAACCATGCTGGCTATTCCTCTTATGTGGTGGACAAGCCTGAGGCCTGGATGGAAGCACTCTTATCTGAGTCCCTGCACATGGTCTGTCTTCAAGAAGTTACCTTGGGAGCTGGAGAGATGGCTCAATGGTTAAAAATACTGGCTGCTCTTGCAGAGGACTCAGGTTTGATTCCCAGCACCCACATGGTGGGCTCACAACTGTCTGTAAATCTAGTCCCAGAGGATCTCCTGCCTCTTCTGATCTATGAGGGCATCAGACTATCATGTAAACACTTACACACATTCGAGCAAACACTTATACACATAAATTAAAAACAAATATTAAAAAAATAGCAGTTACCTGGTCTCACAGAGTGGTGCATTGAAACCCAAGGGCTTAGTGAGGCAATCTTGCCTTTGTGGATCACTTCGTTACATTAAAAAAAAGGGGTGGGGCTGGCAAGATGGCTCAGCCAGTTAAGGCATTTGCCATCAGGCCTGCCAGTCTGAGTTTGATCCCTGGATCCACATGGTAGAAGTAGAGAACTAAGTCCTGTTAGTTGTTCTCTGATCCCTACATACACACCACGAACACACGCACTCACCACACACACACACACACACCACAGCACACCACACACACACACACACACTCACACACCACACATACACACACCACACATACACATACACACATACCATAGCTTGCACTCACATAAACACTCCAAATATATATATATACATTTTGGTTTTTTTTCGAGATAGGGTTTCTCTGTCCTGGATCTTGCTCTGTAGACCAGGCTGGCCTCGAACTCACAGAGATTGCCTGGCTCTGCCTCCTGAGTCCTGGAATTAAAGGCATGCGCCACTGCCACCTGGCTAAATAAATTTAATTAAACAAAAAATTTAATTAAAGAAGATGGAGCTGTAGCTCAGTGAAACATGCTCACCTAACATACAAGGCTCTGGATCAGATTCCCAGCACCCCACGAACTGGTCGTGGTGGTACATACATATAATCCTAGCACTTAAGAATATTCTCAATGCAAGTCTGATGATGTGTTTAAGCCCTGGAACCCATGCTGTGGAAGGAAAGAACAGCAAGTTGTCTTCTGAGCTTCACAAGCATGCTGTGGCACATGTACACTCTCTCTCTCTCTCTCTCTCTCTCTCTCTCTCTCTCTCTCTCTTTCTAATAATAATGATGATGATGATGATTATAATAAAGAAAAATTTAAAATGTTGAGCAAAACACATTTAAATAGAACAATTTTGTAGGCTGCTGAAAGTCTCATGGGCCCTAGGCCCGCGCTTACTGTGCCTCATAGCGAATTGGGCCCTGGCAGGGGTGAGTGATAAGGCTATGAGTGCATCCCTGGCAGGGGTGAATGATAAGGCTGTGAGTGCATTTCTGGCAGGGGTGAATAGTAGGACTGTGAGTGCATCCCTGGCAGGGGTGAGTGATAAGGCTGTGAGTGCATTTCTGGCAGAGGTGAATAGTAGGGCTGTGAGTGCATCCCTGGCTATGTGAAGATAGAACCACATGGCTTGGAGAAGTGAGAAGTATGAGTCCTGGGATAGGACTATCTAGATTTGAATCCTGGTCTGTGGCCCTGAACAACTTACTCAACCTCTCTGGGCCTCTGTTGCCACATATAAACTATGGGTCAAAATAATTCCTTCCTTACAGGATTATTTAGGGGATTTGTGTGGAATAGTAGATGACCTAGGGCAGACCAGATGTGCAGTCAGTGCAATAGGACTCAAGTAGAGCCAGCTCCCTGTCCCTATGCCATGCTGAGGTCTCTGCTCTCTTTAATACAGTGGGCTTCTCTGTAAAAATGTCATTAAAAAAGAACAATGGGGGTGCCTCTGTTTGGATCTAGTCCGGTCGTTTATAGACAGGGACACTCCTGGGACAATGAATCTTCCTGGAGCCAAGGCTTCTCACCTGAGGGGCAGTGGGTAGTGCAGGCGTCAAAGTCAGGATGGCGGTGCCATCTACACAGTGCCCTTAATTTCCTAGGGAAGTCTCCTGGATCACACTGAGAAGCTCAGCTTCCTGCCCACCAGGGAGTTGAGCTCTCCTGTTCCATGGGTGCTGGAGAAGACTTTTAATGTGTTTAGATGGTATTCCTGGGTGCTAGAACATCTGGTCATCCCTAACATAGATGTCTTTGAGCGTCACTTGCTAAATTCTGCTTCATCTTCCCTTATAGGCCCGGGGGTGAGGCTTGGGGAACAGCCAGGTCTAGACTGCTGATGAGTCTGCGTGGTCATAGTAATTTGACTCTTTCTCCGGTTATCGGTTCCAAAATGGCAGGTCTGGGCCAACAGGGAATTTATAACATACCCGGAGAGAATTTGCCAGGCTCTTTATTCTGTTGAGTAGACAAGAAACACACCATTCTGGTTTCTTTAAAAATTTATTTCTTTAAAAATAAATAAAAATTATTTATTCATGTCAATGAGTGCTCTGTCTTCATGCACACCAGAAGAAGGAATCTGATCCCATTATAGAAGGTTGTGAGCCACCATGTGGCTGGCTGCTGAGAGTTGAACTCAGGACCTCTGGAAGAGCAGTCAAATGCTCTTAACTACTGAGCCACCATTCTGGTTTCTGAGCAATGTCCCTTTGCAGATATGAAGGAGTCAGCTCATTGCTGGTGCACGCCTGTGATTCCAGCACTGGTAAGGTAGAGGCAGGAGAATCAGAAGTTGAAGGTCATCCTCAGCTACATAGCAAGTTCCCAGCCAGCCTGAGTACAAGAGATACTGTCTCAAAAAATCAACAAAAACAACTGGTCGTGGCGGGTACCACTTTGATCCCAGTACTTGAGAAACACAGGCAGGATGATCTCTGTTTCAGGCTAGCCTGGTCTATGTTGTGAGTTCGAGGTGCACAGAAGTGCACAGTGATACCTTGTCTCAACCTCCCTCCCATACCAAAGGAACAAACCAACGAGAAAAATAAACAGAAACAAAACCACAAAGGAAAACGAACAACAACAAAATACCAAAAGAAGCTGTCTTAAGGACCAAATGAAAACTAGATGCAGAGAAAATCCCAGGAAACAAACTTCAGAAGACCTGACCACCCAACCAGGAGCCCCGCGTCGGCTCCCTGCTCCTCCAACACTGTAGTCACCAGCGACACATGGCTAAGTGTGACGAGGCCAAACTGAGGTATGCTGCACCTGGACAACACACACCATACCTGGAAGACCCGGGACGGAAGGAAAATTGTAGCCTGATGTGACAGTGTACACCTGTCATCCCAGTGCTGGGAGGCTGGATCAAGCATGACAAACTCAAGCCCAGTTGGGGCTACATGGAAGCCAGGTCACTGGGGAAGAACATTAGTTGAGAAAGCAAGAGGGACCTGAGTTCAAATCACATAAAATGGCCATTATGCCTAGCTGAAATGGTCTTGTCTCTAAATAAATAAACAAATAAATAAAAATGATAGCAATAAAGGACAACACTTGACTTCTGGTTTCCCACGTGCATGCACACGTGTTACATACACACACACACACACACACACACACACACACACACATAAAATTTTTAAAAATATTTACTTTTATTTTATGTGTATTGATGTTTTGCCTGCATATGTGTTTGTCAGATCCCAAGGACCAGGAGTTACAGACAGTTGTGAGCTGCCATGTGGGGACTGGACTTTGAACCTGGGTCCTCTGGAAGAACAGCCAATGCTCTTAACTGCTGAGACATCCCTCTAGCTCCTGTAAAATTTTTTGAGACAGGGTGTCACCATTCAGCCCTGGCTGTCCTAGAACCCACCACTCCTCCTCCTGTCTTAACTGGTCCAGTGGGGCTGGAGAGAAGGCTCAGGAGTAAGAGCACTTGCTGCTCTGAGGGGCCGGGTTTGATTCCCAGCATCCACATGGTGGCTCACAACCACTTGTAACTCAAGTTCGTAGGGACCCACATCCTTTTTGGTCTCTGAGGGCTCCTACATGTATATGCTACACACATATTCCTACAGCTCACACATATGCACACAAACTAAAAAATAAATCTTTCGAAAAGAGAGAGGGTCTGGAGAGAGACTCAGTGGTTAAAAAGGGTGGGCATGCTGGCACACACCTTTAGTCCTAGCATTTGAGGCTTCTGTGAGTTCAAAGCCAGCCTGGTCTACATAGTTCCTGGGCAGTTATCACTACATAGAGAAGTCCTGTCTCAAAAACAAAACAAAACAAAACAAAACAAACAAAACAAACAAACAAAACAAAACAAAACAAAACAAAACAAAAAGCCTGCTGCTGCTCTATCAATAGATCCAAATTCAGATGTGAGCAGCCTGAGCAGCTCATGGCTGCCTGTCTCCAGCTCCCTAGAGTCCCCCTTCTGGACTCCAAGGGCACCTGCGACACACAGGGTCACTCACATACAAAGATACACATGAATACTCACAAACAAAAACAATTATTTTTAAAAGGGTCTGTTTCTCCCTTCAGTGTGTTGAGGCAGTCCTCTCTTGTGTCTGCTGGGCTGTGTGCTCCACACTGGAGGACCTGTGAGTTTCTAGCTAATTCTCCTGTCTCTGTCTCATTTTGTCTCCTATCTCATTTTGCTGGGTATGGGCCATAGAACTCAGACCCTCAGACTTTTTGGATAGTGGCTTTTTCTGCCATCTTCCCAGTCCATTGGTCCCTTAATTTTTTTTTAAATGTCATTCATTTATCTTCTACTGTGTTTTAGTTAAGGTTTCTATTGCTGTGAAGAGAAACCATGACCACAGCAACTCCTAGAAAGAGTTAAGGGGGTGGCTCCCTTACAGTTTCAGGGTTCATGATGGGAAGCATGGTGGTGTGCAGGCAGGTGTGGTACCTGAGCTGAGAGTGCTACGTCCTACAGGCAACAGGAAGTCAACTGAGACACTCAGCAATATCCTGAGCGTAGGGAACCTCAAAACCTGCTCCCACAGTGACACACATCCTCCAACAAGGTCATACCCACTCCAACAAAGCCACACCTCCCAATAGTGCCACTCCCTACAAGATTATGGGGCCAATTACATTCAAACTACCACATACTAGTTGGCCAATTTCACCTCTGTAGTATCTTCTAATATGTATTTTTCTGTTTGTTTATATAATCTGATCATTAAAACCAAAGGATCTGTAAGATTGAGTTGGATTTTTTTTGAGGGGGGGATGGTCAATGTTAAGATATTGCATATTTTGTCTATAATGGCAAGATTTATCTGCCAAGCTTGTTTTTGTTGTTTTTCAGTTTTGCAGTGCACACACAATGGATAAATATAACCACAATGACAACTCCCTGGGGCCTGGCAACGTCAGCAAGACTGCATTGCTCACTGTTTGTGGCCAGGCTGGCATGAACAGACCTGCCATGCATATGAAAGTGTAGTACATACCATTATGTATGGTGATGACCCAGCCCGCCCTCCCCTCACCCCCCCACCCCCACCGCCAGTCAAGAAGGGAGGTGCTGTGGGGCAGGGAGTGGGGGAATCCTCGGCCAAGGCCAAGGTAATCCCTTGCTTTTTCTTTTGTTTAGATTTGTTTGCTTACTTGTTTTTAAGATTTACTTTTAGATATTTTCAGTTACATGTACCGTGTTTCTGCATGTGGGTATGTGCACATGAGTGCAGGTGTCTATGGAGGCCAAAGGCATTGGGTCCCATTGAGCTAAAGTTACAGGCAGTTTTGAACTGCCTGATGTGGGTGCTGGGAACCAAATTCAGATCCTCTGGAAGAGTAATACATGCTCTTAAATGGCTGAGTGATCTTCCCAGCTACTTTTTTTTAGATTTTTAAAAATTACATTTACTTGGGTTGAGCACCTGCTGCTCTTGCAGAGGACCTGGGTTTGGTTCCCAACACTCACATGGTTGCTCCCAACCATCTGTAACTGCAGTTCCGGAGATCCGATACCCTCTTTTCCCTCTGTAGGCACCTGGCATGCACGTGGTACACATACAAACATGCATGTGAAACCCTCATATACATAAAAAACACACAAAATATATTTATTTACTCTTTCCCCTCCGTGTGTGTGTGTGTGTGTGTGTGTGTGTGTGTGTGTGTGTCTGTCTGTCTGTCTGTCTGTCTTCAGAGAACACTGAGCAAACTCAGAATGGCAAGGAAAGCACACACGAGCTGTTGGTTAGTATCAGAAAAAGAGACAAAAAAGAAGGAAAAAGGGCCGGGCGGTGGTGGTGGCACACGCCTTTAATCCCAGCACTCAGGAGGCAGAGGCAGGCGGATCTCTGTGAGTTCCAGGCCAGACTGGTCTACAGAACTAGTTCTAGGACAGCCAGGGTTACACACACACACACACACACACACACACACACACACACACACACCAAAAAAAAAACCCTGTCTCAAAAAACAGAACAACAACAACAAAAAAGTAGGAAAAGGAAAAGTTGTGCTTTTAAAGTTAGAATTCAGGAACACTATCAGGCAATGTGTGTCACAGTAAAGATCTGTGAGTGATGCTTCCTGTTACATGATGTAGCCCAGGCTATGCAGTAGTCGACCTGGAGCTTCTGATCCTCCTGCCTCTACCTCCCGAATGCTGAGACTGTAGGTGTACACTACCTTCCTGTTACATGATGTAGCCCAGGCTATGCAGTAGTTGACCTGGAGCTTCTGATCCCCTTGCCTACCTCCTGAATGCTGAGACTGTAGGTGTGCCACCATGCCTGCTTTGTATGGGACCGAGGATGGGACCCAGGGCTCATTCATGCTAGACAAACCCCCTACTAATTGAGCTACATCTGCTTCTCTCTTTAATTTTCTTTTTGTGCGTGGTTTTTTTTTTTTTTTTTAAATGTAGCCCAGGCTGACCTTCAACTAACTCATCATCCTCCAACCTCAGTCTGTCCAGCTCTGGGATCATGGGAATGTACCCCCATGCCCAGTGTTACTTATTCTACTTAGAAAATGGAGTGTCGGGGCTGGAGAGATGACTCAGAGGTTAAGAGCACTGACTGCTCTTCCAGAGGTCCTGAGTTCAATTCCCAGCAACCACATGGTAGCTTACATCCATCTGTAATGAGATCTGGTGCCCTCTTCTGGCCTGCAGTCATACATGCTGTATACATAATAAATAAATAAATCTTTAAAAAAAAAAAAAAAGAAAATGGAGTGTCGCCGTGGTGGTGGCACATGCCTTTAATCCCAGCACTCAGGGGTCAGAGCCAGGCCGATCTCTGTGAGTTCAAGGCCAGCCTGGTCTATAGAGCGAGATCCAGGACAGGGACCAAAGCTACACAGAGAAACCCTGTCTCGAA
>CABHPP010130950.1:0-21334 GCA_902168425.1 Peromyscus attwateri | reverse complement strand
AGAAAGAAAGAAAGAAAGAAAGAAAATGGAGTGTCACAAGATTGAAATTAAGCCTGAGGGCCAACTTCCTCTTCACACTCAAGTTCTGCTTCCTGAGTCTAGCAGTTACATGTTGTTGGTCTCAACCCGGGGATCTGGAAGCGATCGATGATGGACACTAGCTTTGTGTCATTCCTCAAGGTGTCTGTTGGTGGGGAGCTTCAGGTATCCACGGGACAGGAGCCATCAGAGGAACGTCTTAGCCGCTTTATCCCTCCTTTTTTTAGTGACTGACTGATTGAGACAGGGTGTAATGTACCCCAGGCCAGCCTGGAATTCATTATGTAGCCAAAAAATGACCTTGAACTTCTGATCCTCCCTCCTCCGCCTCCTGAGTGCCGGGTTATATGTATGAGCCGCCACACCTACTTTATGGAGTGTTGTGGATGGAATCAGGGCTTTGTGCTCACTAGGCAATCACTCTTCTAACAGTTATATCCCCAGCCGTTTGGTCCCTCTCTTACTGCCTCCCACAGGATGAGAGGTAACTACTTGATGGGCGGGAGAGAAGGAATTGAACACGCTACACTTGCCCTGGCTTTGATGTGGTCTGTTCCTGCCAAAACTGTTGAAATTCATTTCTGGTGTCACACCACTGAGAGGCAATAGGGCCTGAAGGAGGTGTCTGGGTCACGGGGGCTTGCTGTCATGAAAGGTTCTTGTTATTCCCGCAGGAGGGATTATTATGAGAGCAGGCTATCTGACCTCTTTGTCTTTCCCTGTTCCCCACTCTGCACTAAAGGCTGAGTCACCTTATGGTTCTTCCCAGAAGCTGAACAGAAGCCAGGGCCAAGCTCTTGGACTTCTAGAACTATGGGCCCAAATAAACCTCTTTCCTTCATAAATTACATGACTTCGGTATTTTGGTCCAGCAACAGAGTGTAGACTCAGTGTTTCCTTTCCTTTGTTCTCTTGGACAGTGTGTCTAATGCCTTCAGTCCTGTAGGGCAGGCTTGACTTCTGAGGCTTAGGTCGGCCCCTGTCCAGCATTGTTTTGGCTTGAGTGGCTAAATCTGCCTAATTCTAGGATGGGCAATTAGATGGACACCCACAACCTATCTCCTTTTGCTGTCGGATTCAACCAGGAAGAGGGGTATGTTATTTTCTGGGATCTTCCCATACTTCAGCAACCTCCATAGAGACACATCCAAACGGGTTATAATTCAAGTAGAGGCCTGGATTTGCCAATAAATAACTATAACACATAATTGATTTCCATCTAACAACAGAAGCACCACACAGTTCAGATTCCAAGTCTTGAAAAGAAGGGATGGGAATCCCCAAAACACCATGTTCTCGAAATCTATGGCTAAAATATTTACACAGGGCCCCAGTGATCTGTAAGGGGTAATTTAGGGTGCACAGTCTGTTCAGACCAAACAGCACTCCTGATTTTTGGAAACTCATCAAGGAATCCATGTTTACTTAGACAACTTGGGTCCCAAGCGGCTCTTGTGTAGGCTGGATTCAATCCAAAGAGAAGTTATAGCTCTGGGACATTCCTCCCTTTCCCAGGACCACTGGAACAGACCTTTCAGCTCTCAGTGGACCTCAGGAGGGCATTCGATGGTCTGTTCAACTGTCCAGTTCCCAGGCTGGACTGGAAAGCCCACAGACTGTCTCTGAGTTGGGCCTCCTTGGTGATCAACATAGTGAACAGTCCTGGGCATGAAGGTCTCCTTCATTTAACTCCCAAAGGCAGTGCAGACATCAGGGCAAAAGACGGGCCTTGAATTGAACCAGATCATCTCGCAAAAGGTGAGAAACAGACCATAGAGAAGCTGGGAAGACCAAGTCTGAGAGTCCAGAAAATACAACCTGTTTCTAGCCAAAGCAAGAAAACAGCCCAACCTTATTGAAAAACAATGAAGGGGGCTGGAGAGGTAGCTCTGTAGTTAAGAGCACTGGCTGCTCTTTCAGTGGACCTAGGTTCGATTCCCAGCACTCCCATGGCCGCTTACAGCCATCTATAACTTCAGTTCCAGAGGATCTCACATCCTCTTCCGGCCTTCGTGTGCACCAGGTGTACAAGTGGTGCACAAATGTGCACACAGACAAAAACACCCATACAGATAAAATTTAAACGCAATAATAAAAAGGAAAGGAAAGAGAAACGACGGAGGTTCAAGTGTGAGCACGCACAAGGCATGGGGCCTATACCTTCAATGACTGTCAGGAGTGTTTTCCTTGATTAATTCATAAAATGAGGTCAGCATGTGAGCAAGCTGAATAGGTGTAACACTGCTGGTGCTGAGTGGGTGTGTGAGCAACAGGGCTTCCTTTAGTTAGTCCACTCTAAAGTTCTTTGATGGTTTGGATGGGACAGTCAGTCACTGTTCCTATCCACGTTAATGGTAGACCAATAGAGACAGCCAGTCTTTCTAGGCCACGTGGGTCTTTAGAGTGACCAATCAGAATCCTTCTATGAGGCTTGGCATACCCCACGAGACTGTATCTGGAGGTTCAGGGTCATGAGGTTGGGCAAGTTTGGAGACTCCTCTGAACTTCAGTGTCTTCTTCTAGGGAATATTGTTGGGAATAAGCAGCCTTGTGTGGTTGTGAGGCATAAGTGAGAACCAAGTATGTACAGTGCTTGACATGTCTTCAGTAAGTCTCATTGACAACGTTTGACATAAAAACTGTATTTCTTCCAACCTTCCTCCTTCCTTCACTGCCTGACTTTTCCAGATTATGTCCCATTATGTCGCCAATTATGGCTTGGAGCTCATTGTATATATCCCAGGCTAGCCAATAACTCATGATCCTGCTTCAGCCTCCTGAGTGCTGAGGTCACAGCTGCACACTGCCATGCTCAGCTTGTAAAACATTTAAGTGCTTAAGAAATCATCTGTGTTTATTTAGAATGCCAAAGCACACACACAAGGGGATCAGAGGAGAGAGGTGGTTTGGCTCTATGGTTTGAGCAGATGCCAAAGGAAATCCACCTATTTGGTTAGCGATTTGTTTTTTTTCTTTTTTGGTTTTTTCGAGACAGGGTTTCTCCGTGTAGCTTTGCGCCTTTCCTGGAACTCACTTGGTAGCCCAGGCTGGCCTCGAACTCACAGAGATCTGCCTGGCTCTGCCTTCCGAGTGCTGGGATTAAAGGCGTGCGCCACCACCGCCCTGCTGGTTAGCGATTTGAAACAGTCCCTGCCATCCACGTGCCATGTGGGCAATGCTACTGGGTTCGTGAACAGAGGCTCTTAATTTTATTTTTTGTTATTTATTTATTTATTTATTTATTTATTTATTTATTTATTTAGAGACAGGATTTCTTCATGTAGCCCTGGCTGTCCTGGAACTCAGAGATCCACCTGCCTCTGCCTCCTGAGTGCTGGGATTGAAGGTGTGCACCACCACACCTGACTTAATTTCATTTGAAAGCTGAAAATTGCAAAAGCCGTTTATCTGCATTACAGCAATATTAGCAACTAGAGAGCGAAATATCTTTGGAAATCTCATCACATGGTTATGGACATTCTCATGAGTTTCTTCCACGTTTTTCACATAAGCACTGTTCTACTTCACATGCATGCTGGGAAAGGCGTTTCATCTGTAGCTTGTGATTTTTATTTATCCCAAGTACTTGCCTGTTGCACATTAAGCGATCTACTTATTACACTCATGAGAATTCACACAGACATCTTACTATTTACATTTCCTTTTTAGGTGTTTTGAGACAGGGTCTTACATAGCCCAGGTTGGCCTAGAACTCCCTATGGAGACGGGCTGACCCTGAACTTCTGATCCTTTAGTCTCTGGCGCCCAAGTGCTGGGATGACAGGCCTGCAGCACCTGGCCCTTTTTAGGCAGTGCTGCGGCTTGAACCCAGGGCTTCATGCATGCTAGACAAATGTTCTACCCATTGAACCACATCTTCAAATGGCTCACTTACATTTCAAATGGATTGCTTTGGTCTGCGGGATAACAGACATGTGCCACCATGGCTGGCATAAATTTGTGACATCTTGTTATACTTAACAGACTTTGACACCTGCTGGGTGCTGAGGATGGTTCTCCATGCCAGGGATTCAGCATGGGATCCCATGGAAGAAGTATCCTCAAAGAGCCTGCTGCACTTATTCACAGGAAGACAGATGGTGCAGGCAGAGTGTGCAAGGAAGAAAAACCAACACAGGAGGAATAAATGCAACCGTTTTAGGTTGTCTGTGTTATTTTTAATTACGTATAGGGGTGTGTGTGTGTGTGTGTGTGTGTGTGTGTGTGTGTGTGTGTGTCTGCATGTAGGTATGTGCATGTGAGTGCAGGTGCTTGCAGAGGACCAAGGCATATTAATCCCTGGGGTTGGAGTTATAGATGGTTATGAGCTTCCTGACACAGGTGCTGGGACCCTAACTCCAGTCCTCTAGAAGAGCAGCAAGTGTTCGTAACTTCTGACCCATCTCTATAGCCTCCATGGAAATAGTGCAGTTTATGTCCAAATGTCAGAGAAGGTTCTGTGGTAACAGAAATCGTACATAGTGCTCAGACAAGAATGTAATCTCCACAAGAATATAAGGTTTTGGGGTTGGTGAGATGGCTCAGCAGATAAAGGCACCTGCTGCCAAGCCTGAGGACCTCAGTTCCATCGTTGGAACCCACATGACGGAAGGAGAGGACCAATCCCTACATGTACACCATGGCACATGTTCACACACAATTTATTTTAAAAATATGATCTCTTCCTGGTCTGATGGCACAAGCCTGTAATCCCAGCTATTTCAGCGGCTGAGGCTGTTTCTCAAAATTAAAAGTTAAACCAGGTGTGGTGGTGCATGCTTTTAATCCTAGCACTTGAGAGGCAAAGGCAGGAAGATACTATGAATTTGTAATGAGTTCCAGACAAACCAGGGACACACTAGGAGACCTTCTCCAAAAGAGGTGGCTGTGGAGAGAGCGCTTAGCATGGCTGAGGTCCTTAGTTCAATCCTTACTGCTGGAAAGAGAGAGAGGGAGAGGAAGAGCCCAGGATCCTGCTCATCCCTGTAGCTCCATTCCTCACCGAGTCCTAGTAGGTGTTCAATACATGCTCGTTGACTAAATGAACAGATGGCCACAGTCACAGGCTTGCTGGAGAATGTCCATTTAGGAGAGCCGGCTGGCCTCGAACTCACTGACATCTGCCTGTATCTGCCTCCCAAGTGCTGGGATTAACCGTGTGTGCCACCACCGCTGGCTTGGATTCTGTTTCTATTGGCCAATACAGAACTCAGTCGTTGTGTTAGGCTCTTCAGTTTAGCAGACTGGAAGAGAAGAGAGCAAGGGGTTAAGTTGGAAGAGGAAGTGATTCAGGGTCAGTGAAGAATTCAGGGTCAGCGAAGAAGTCGAAGAAGTCGGCAAAGCACACTGCCTGAAGTTTTTTCTTTTCATTATAAACACATAGCTGGTCCTGCTCTCTGGACTGGGGCGCGCTGAGTCAGGGATTCAAAGAGAACAGCAGGAGGCCAGGAGTGGTAAAGGAATCTGCAGCAGATGCAGATGCCCCAGAGACATGGTGTGGCTTGAAGATGCTTCCCTCCATCACTGCCGCTGGCTCAGGGATCAAGGTCAGGGGCAGGCAACCAAATCCAGTTCCCTGGAGTCCCAGACCCAGCCTCTTTTCCAAAGAACATTAGCCTTGTTCCACCCTTGGACTCCACACAAGGCTCAGCTGAGTGTCCCAGGCGGAGGGTGTGTGAAGAATCTGAGCGTCTGTACCCATTTATTTCAGTTCTTTTGGCTGCACTTTCTGAACCCTGAAGACACTGGGCCGGGGCTTCTTTCTGTGATCTGCCAGACCTTTGTTCAGCCTCACAAAAGGAAGGGAGGATGGTTATTAAAAGAACAGTTTCTGCATTCCATATTTACCCCACATGACATCGCCCTGGTCCCTAAAATAACTCCAGATCGCCTGGGTCTGATGTTTCCCCTTCCTTTTCATCTGGTTATTTTGTAGCTGTTTATGGAGACCATCGCCATGGTGACAGCATCAGAACAGGTCAGACGGAACACCGAATCCTTGGGTTATTAGTGGTTTTGCCTTTGTACCCGGAAGCATGACTTTTTCACCCCAAACCATGTCTTTCATTTCTTATAAGCACTTACAGTTTCAGCTCCAAGTCACCCCGCCCCCCCTTTTGATGGATTGCCAGAGGTTTTAACCACAGAGGTGGTCCTCTCCAGGAAGAGGGATGGGAAGGTTTGGCTTGGGATTCCCGACTGGAAACTGTATTTACCAGAAACCCTCTTTCCTTCAGCTACAACCTGGGTCAAAGTTTCAGGGTGTTGAAAGATGTACTATATAAACTACAAATCTAAAGGACCATGGGTGTTTGGTCCATGGACATGGAGATAGAGTTCAACAAATAAACACAGCTGGCGTGGGGTGGCCTTTAGCAAATACTTATCGTCTTTTTTTCCTTTTTTTCCCCCACAGTCATCTTCTTTCCCAGAAACTAGTAGTAGTAATAATTGTTGTTGTTGTTGTTGTTATGGCATTCTCAGACACTGCTGGTGGAGTTGTGGCTATTTGTCGAAGGGAGAGCAAAAAGATGGACCACATGCTCTTCTTCGGATACTGAGTTATACTTGTGGGTCCTAAGAAGATAGTGTAGATGAAGGGATGCATGTAAAGATGCTTGGTGATGCTCAGAAGAAAACAACAGTGCAACACTGGGGGAGGGGGGTCATCTACTTTATTATTGTTAGGATTATTACTAGTAGTAGCAGGTGTGTGTGTGTGTGTGTGTGTGTGTGTGTGTGTGTGTGTGTGTGTAGAGGGAGCGGGCGTATCAGAAGACTCCTTTCACTGTGGGCTCCAGGGATTTGAAAGTCAGGCTATGAGACTTGCAGAGTCCATGCCTTTACCTGCTGAGCCATCTCACCAGCCCCATGTTTTGTTTTTAATCAAGATGCTTCCATAAATAGACACTGACAAACCATTAAACACTCTGTCCTGGGAGAATCTTTAATGTGTAAAGTAACCATGATGAGTTATTGGCTAAGGAAAAAGCAACTTAGAAACCTGTATTGCTGCATAAGCTCATTATGGTAAATTATGCATATATGTGTGACAGAAAAAGATTAGTTTACATTCTAAAAAGAAAGCAGCAGTTGTGTCTAGGCTATTTTTCTTCTTTTTTTATGCTTTCATCTTGCTATAAATTCCCCCCTTTTTTTTTTGTTTGTTTGGGTGTTTTTTGCTGTTGTTTGTGGCTCTATGGACTCAAATCAGGGTTTTGCACACACACATTAGACAATTGCTGCCTCTCTCACTGAGTTGTATCTCCAACTTCTGGCTATAATGGGTGTGCACGCACGCACGCACGCACGCACGCGCGCACACACACACATACCTACATGTGGTGATACACTGTGTGCCCCAGTATAGCTGGCCTGGGGATCGGAGGACAGAGCCAGCCACTACATTAGACATAGAGGTCAGGCAGTGGTAGCACACACCTTTAATCCTATCACTCGGGAGGCAGAGATCCGTCTGGATCTCTGTGAGTTCAAGGCCACACTGGGCTACATGAGAGAAACAGAACCAGGCAGTGGTGACACACATCTTTAATCCCAGGAAGTAATATGGTAGGACACAGAAAGGTATGTAAGGTGTGAAGAAACAGGAACTCACTCTCTTGAGGCTGACGATTTCATAGAGGTAAGAACTTGTGGCTGGCTTGCTCTGCTTCTCTGATCTTCCAGCTTTCACCCCAATATCTGGCTCTAGGTTTTCTATTAATAAGACCTTTTTAAGATTCATGTTACACATACACACACATACATACACATACAAGTTTTTTTTTTTTTTAAGAAAGGGTAGTTAGCCTTGGTAGGCCTGGAATTTGCTATGTAGACCAGGCTGGCCTCAAACTCACAAAGATCCACCAGCTTCAGCGTCCTGAGTTCTAGAATTACAGGTGTGCACCACACCTGGCTTTGCCTATGTTATTGAGTGATGGCTGTACATGGGTGGTCTCAAGTCCCCATTTGATAGACGAGGACACCAGGATTTAGTGGGAGGCTCTGCCATCTGCTCCATCATGACTGCAGGGAGGACCAAGATGTGATTATTTAGGTAAGAGAGACACAGAGCAGACCGTATCTGCCACTTTTCTGATGCTGTGACAAAATGCCATGACCAAATCAAGCTACAGAAGAGTCCGTTGTGGCTTAATGGTTCCAGAAGGCTAAGAGTTCATCTTGGCAGAGAAGGAATGGTAGCCGGGGACAGGAATGGGGGCAGGGGCAGGAAGCCGAGAGCTTACATCCTCAATTATGAACACCAAGTGGAGAGAGCAAACCAGGAGTAGGGCAAGGCTAAGAACTCTCAAATCCTGCCCCTGGCGAGGGATTTCCTTGGGCACCTTGTTCCCAAACAGCGTCACCAGCTGGAATATCACGTGTTTGTACATCTGAGCCAATGGAAGACATTTCTCACTTGAATCCCAACAGACATTATGAGTGGAAGAAGAAGCTGATGGGGAAGGTATTCGCAGCATGGTAAAAGATGGGATTCTAGGATACTGAGAGAACTGGAGAAAATGGTCGTCATTTTAACTCCACTTTGAGTGCTTGGGGATGATGGGGACATAAAGCTCAAAGGCGTCATCCATAAATGACGTCACTTACTGCGGGGCGCGGAGGAGGTTCTGCAGTAAGTCACAAAAGCAGGTGTGCAGAAGCCTGGAGTTTGATCATCTTTTAACCACCTCTTCGTTTGGGCTGAGGTGGAAGAGCAGACAGTGCTCAGTTCAAAGCCTGGCTTACCATAAACGGAGCTGCAGGGCCCCTGTCCAGCCTCCCCACTCTACCTACAAAGATCAGTAAAACTACTGCACTTTTATGGCAATCCCAGTGATGTTTAGCATTCCAGACATTTATTGATCCGCTGGGAGCTATAAAGGAGAACAGCTCAGATGTGTATCAGGGAGACACTGGCTGCTGGAATCAACACTCCTCAACACTGGTGTATCTCCCCCTCCCCCAAGCATCATGTGATTGGATCCCTTCCATGTTTTACTGAAGGGGACATAGGCTTCTGCACTTTGATGGCTTCCTTTGGATCCTCCGCATCCATTCAACTGATGACCATGAGGCAGGACACAAGGGACACATTATGGCTGTGCTTTGAGATGGTACCACGTCATTTCCTCCTATACACCACTGGTTAAAAACCAGTCACATGGGGGCTGGACAATATAGACAGTGTCTCAGAAAGAGGGAATGGGCAGGTGGCCATGTAACTTGCTAACGTTGACATACATAGATTGACTGTAAGTGGTATGAGGCAGAGAGTGAAGTCAAGATCAAAGCCCCAATAGAACTGCAATGGCCACCCAGGCACCTAGGAGAGAACCTCCGGCAATTCGTTTTCTTGGCAGACATGTTTCATGCTATGCTGGTCCTACAAGGTCCTAGACCACAGATGTCTGATCCTGTCTGGTAGGTTTTTCTTTTTTGTAAGATTTATTTTTATTATTAATTGAAGAGGGAGGGCGGTAAGGAGGAAGGGAGGGAGGGTGTTAGATCTTGGAGTTACAGACAGTTGTGAGCTTCAATGTGGGTGCTGGGAATTGAACCTGGGTCCTCCGGAAGAGCAGTCAGTGCTCTTAACCCTGAGCTATCTCTCCAGCTCCAGTTTGCTTTCTTAAAGCACCTAGAGCCACCTGCCTAGAGGTATCGCCACCTACAGTGGGTCAGGCTCTCCCACATCAATCATTAATCAAGAAGGTGGCCCATAGGTTTGTCTACAGGCCAAGCTGATGGTGGCATTTTCTCAAATGAGATCCTCTCTTCCCAGATGATCCCAGTCTATGTCTGTCAAATTGACAAAACAAGCCAGCACAGTGACCCATTTCACCTGCTGATGGCCGCTGGACTAGGTGTTCATCACTTCTCCATCTTTGAAAACGAGGTCTCATGTAGCACGAATCTTTTGTTTGTTTGTTTGTTTGTTTTTGTTTTTGTTTTTCGAGACAGGGTTTCTCTGTGTAGTTTTGCGCCTTTCCTGGAACTCACTTTGTAGACCAAGCTGGCCTCAAACTCAGAGATCCACCTGCCTCTGCCTCCCGAGTGCTGGGATTAAAGGCGTGCGCCACCACCACCCGGCGTAGCAGAATCTTAAAAGGTCTTATTAATAAAAACAAACCCGGAGCCAGGTATTGAGGTTAAATTCTGAAAGATCAGAGAAACAGAACAAGTCACAGCCAACCTCACCTCGCCAATTCCTCAGCTGATCTCGTTTCTTCAAACTGGAAGACTTTGTGTCCTCATCTGAACGGATCTCAGCTGAACTTCTGCTAAAAGCCTAAAAGCTTAACCAAACTTAGTTCCTGGTCCTCATGCCTTATATACCTTGCTGCTTCCTGCCATCACTTCCTGAGATTAAAGGCGTGAGTCACCATGCCTGGCTGTTTTCAGTGTGGCCTTGAACTCTCAGTGATCCAGATGGATCTCTGCCTCCCAAGTGATAGGATTAAAGGCATGTGTGCCAACATTTTCTGGCCTCTATGTCTGTCTAGTGACTGTTCTGTTCTCTGACCCAGATAAGTTTATTAAGGTGCACAATATATTGGGGGACACAATATCACCACAGTCTCATGTGCCTTAGACTGGCCTCAAACTCCCCATGTAGCAGAGGATGACTTTAAATGTCTGTTCCTCCTGCCTTCATCTCTTGAATGTGGGGCTTACAGTCATGTACCAGCATGGCTGATACACACAGTGTTATGAACTATACCTAGGGCTTTGTGTGTGTTAGGCAAGCACGGTACCAATTTGGCTACATCCCTAGCCCTCCACATTCCTGTTTTTGCTTCAATCTCAATCTTTGTAACAATAGTGATATCAATGGCTATAGATAAATATGCTCTCAGGTCTAGTCTGGTCCCAGAAATTGAAAACTTCAACAAAGGTCCACTTACAACATGTGTTCCATAGGTTCTTTTGAACAGAAATCAGGCTTGATATAATATATATATATATATTTTGGTTTTTCGAGACAGGGTTTCTCTGTGTAGCTTTGCGCCTTTCCTGGAGCTCACTTGGTAGCCCAGGCTGGCCTTGAACTCACAGAGATCCGCCTGCCTCTGCCTCCCGAGTGCTGGGATTAAAGGCGTGCGCCACCAACGCCCGGCGATATATTTTATATTTTTAATTTTTTTTTGTTTTTTTCAAGATAGGGTTTCATTGTATTGTGTAGCCCTGGCTGTCCCGGATCTCACTATATAGACCAGGCTGGCTTGGAACTCACAGAGATCCACCTGCTTCTGCCTCCTGGGTGCTGGGATTAAAGGCGTGTGCCACCAATGCCCAGATTTAATTTTATTTTTTTAAGATGTGTGTGTGTGTGTGTGTGTGTGTGTGTGTGTGTGTGTGTCTGCATGTGTATATCTGTGCACCATGTCCATGCAGTGCCTATGAGGCTAGAAGGGGGCTTTGGACAATCTGGAAATAGAGTTACAGAATGTCGTTAGCCACCATGTGGGTGCCAGAAACTGAACCCTGAACCCAGGGCCTCTGCTAGAGCAACTTTCTTTCTTTGTTTTGTTTTGTTTTGAGATTGGGTCTCATTATGTAGTTCTGGCTGGCCTAGAATTTGCCATGTAGACTAGGCAGGCTTGAAGTTAAGGAGATTTGCCTGCCTCTGCCTCCTGAGTACTGGGATTAAAGGCATATGTCACCATGCCTGGTTCATATATTTTCTAATATTATTATAAGTGATACTTAATTTATTTGTTTTTAAGTTTTCATTGCTTGGATTTTTTTTGTTGTTATTTTTAGTGTTTTGTCTTAAGAGACAGACTCTACGTCTATCAAGCACTTCAGTGATCCTCCAGCCTCAGCCTCCTGTAGCTGGGACCACAGGTGCTGTCATCATGTACTCCAGCCTTTCACCAGGTTTTGCTCTCAGTTCGGTTACTTTATAAGCTCTTGGGCAAGTTTTGCATCTGGCTGAGTTTCATTAGGATCACTGCAAGGTCTTGTCTGCAGGAGGGATGGGATCGGGTGGAGCTGACCACAGTTTACATCCTGGATGACTGGAGTTTTTTCCTCGGTCACCATTTGGCAGGTTCCATTTGTGGCCCTGGATTGTATCTCAGGAACTACGCTAATGTTAGGGAGTGACTCATAGTCCCACCCCAAGGAGCCCATGGAGCAGTAGGGACAAAAGATAAGGGGAGAGTAAGAGATAAGGTGTACAAAGTGCATGGTTTCCATGGGAACACACAACCGCAGCTCCAAGCCCAGCTGTTGAGGGTGTGTCGGAGAATACCACCTGGAAAGACAGGGGCTACTTATCCCAAGCCCAAAGTGAGAATCAGCCTGGGGTATATTGTATAGTCCAGCCCAACCCTAGTGGCTGGCTGGCTGGCCAACTTAATTCACCGAACGTGAATTCTCCCCAGATGTGCATATAAAAACTCCAACAGCTGGCCCACATGTGAGAAGCCTTTCTACATCTCCAATCAGGACCCCCCAGATGGACAGGATACAAACACTTCTGGTCCGGCAGAAAGCAGCTGGGAGTTCTCCCAGGTACCTATTAGAAAATCAAAACAAAAACCCCAAGATGATTGTGCTAAACCTCAGAGTAAAGAATCCTCTTGGCACCACAGCCTGGGGCTGTATTAAAGCAGTGGTTGCCAATGCTCTGGCCTCCTCCCCTTCATTGCTACATGTCCTGTCAAGATGCTGAATGGCGGGAGGGCCGATCTAAGCTCTCAAGTCAAGGCTGCCTCTTTTACTACAAACCACAGTTTTCTGTCTTCAAAAGAAGTCAGCGTATTCTCCCCTCCCCCCACATTCAGTTCTACTTTATGTCCCAATAACTGGAAGTTTCTAAGACTCAAAGGGCTCTTTTACTCTCTGGTATATGCTTCTTTTAAAAAAAAAATCCTGGGATTGGAGAGTTGGCTTAGCAATTAAGTCTGTGGTACTCTTGCAGAGGATCTGAGTTCAGTTCCCAGCACCCACACGGTGGCTCATAACCATTCATAGCTCCAGTTCCAGTGCATCTGATAACTTCTTCTGAACTCAGTGGGCACCAGGTGGTGGGCACCAGGTGCACATGTGGTACACACCCATACATACAGGCAAAATTTTCATACACATAAAAATAAAATAATCTAAAATGAAAAAATTAAAAATGGTGGCTATGTGTGGTGACACACACCTTTCATTAGCACTAAGGAGGCAGAGGCAGGGGTGGATTTCTGTGAGTTTGAGGCCAGCATGATCTGTACGTTGAGTTCCAGGCCAGCTGGGGTTATATAGTTAGACCCTGCCCCCACCCCCCACCAAAGGGCCACCCAAGGTCTTGGGAAGCTGAGGCAGAAGGATCATGAGCTTGAGGCTAGGTTGGACTCTACCTATCTTAAAACAAAAGAAAAGCAAGGACTAGGGGATGGCTCAGTACTTTCTGAGCATCCATGAAACCCTGGGTATGGTCCCTAGCACTACAGAAGTACATACATATGAACACACATACATCTGAACTACTTTAGTAACCCGAGAAGAACACGAATTAAACACTTTTCACCATGACCAAATACCTGACAGAGCAATTAAGGGAAGAAGGATTTGGGGGTGCAATCCTTCACGGAGAAGGCATGGAAGTGAGAGCTGAGACAGCGCACTAGAGGTAGGCTCTGCCCTCAGTGGTACACCTCCACCAGCCAGGCCCCACAACTTCACCAAAAGGGCACCACTAACTGGGGAACAGGTGTTTGGGCACAGTAGCCGGTGACAGGCCACTTTCACATTGACACCACCCCATCTTGTGACCTCAGGAAGCAGGGCCAGGCCCGTGAGTGGGAGGTGGTTTAGGATCTAAGTGATCCCCAGTTTCTGGGATAACTGCATTTATTAACCCAGAAGTCTCAGCTGTAGGACTTGATTGATGAAGGAAAGAAAGCTAACCAGGCAATGTTGAGTAATGAATACTCAGATGGGTCTGGTATCAGTCAATGACCATCCAATTCCACATGCTCCTTGCTCCCACAAAGTTCCCTTCCATGTGTGATAATAAATAAGCTGCTTTGGCCTATGGCAAGGCAGCTTAGAAGCAGGTGGAAAATCCAAGGAGAGAGACAGGAAACAGAAAGACGGAGTCGGGAGAGAGGCCAGCCTGCTGTCCAAGGAGCAAGATGCCAGCAGATCAGTAATGCCACGGCCACGTGGCAACTTACAGATGAATAGAAATGGGTTAAGTTAATTAATATAAGCCTCTGAATGATTTTTTTTTTATAAGTGGCTGCGGGACTGTGGGCGGGGTGGGATGGGAGAAAACTTTCGGCTACACTGCCGTCCTGCCTCAACTCAAGAGATGCTCATGGGCAACTGCTGTGTGTAAAGGGTCGTGACGAGAGAGGATGGTGCACCCTTGTCTTCTGAGGCTACTTACAATCTGTCAGGTGGTTCTGCGGACAGGTGAAGAGAGAAGTTAGAGTGTGGCTTGTCCATTTTCACCTCAGTTCCTTCTGCGATGATGAGGGATAGAGGAATGAGTGAGGAGAGAACTTGACCAGCCTGCACGAACCCTGGATTCCATCTCCCTTCCCCTAACACACCAGATAAACCAGGGGTGGTAGTACACACTGGTAATTCTAACTCTAGAGATGGTGGGCAGAAGGATCAGGAGTTCAAGGTCATCCTCAGCTACACAATGAGTTTGAAGCCAGCCTATGAAATCCTGAGTTTGATCCCTAGCATCAATAAATAAATAGACCCTATCTCAAAAACAGAAACAAAAACAAACAAACAAACAACAACAACAACAAAAACCCAGTCAAGACTGAAGCTGCTAGTTCCAAAGATTTACTAGAAGGAGTTGAGATAATAAGAACGCAGGGTCCCAGGAATGGTGGTGCGTCATGCCTTTATTCCTAGCATTCAGGAAGCAAGGTGACCTTGGGAATGTCTACATAAGGAATTCTAAGGCTACATGGTGAGATTGTCTCAAAACAACAACAAATGCACATAGTAAGAGATTGTCTCAAAACAACAAATGTACATAGTAAATACCCATAAAAAAAAACCAAGCAGCTGGGGGCTGGAGAGATGGCTCAGTGGTTAAGACCACTGACTGCTCTTGCAGAGGCCCCACATGGTAACTCACAATTGTCTGTAATTCCAGTTCTGGGGGACCTGACACCCATGGCAAAACACCAATGCACATAAAATACAAATAAATAAAGCCAGGCGGTGGTGGTGCATGCCTTTAATTCCAGCACTCGGGAGGCAGAGGCAGGTGGATCTCTGTGAGTTCGCAGCCAGCCTGGTCTACAGAGTGAGTTCCAGGACAGGTTCCAAAGCTACACAGAGAAATCCTGTCTCGAAAAAGCCAACAAATAAGTAAGTAAGTAAGTAAGTAAATAAATAAATTAATTAATTAATCAATTAAATTAAATTAAATTAAATTAAACAAACAACAAGAAGCAGTAGCCAAAGCTTCATTGCTCACCCCAGAATGCTGACTTATATTCATCTTACGTTGATGCTATTATGTTCATGGACCTTCCCTGAGCACCTACCATGTTCTGTGTGTTAATGATGTTGTGACTGATTCACATACAGAAAAGATGGGGGGTCCCAGAACCATGCATTCGAAGAGGAAGTTTAGACGGAAGTGAGGTCATGTCAGGGGAGGTTGCAGCAGACACCAGAAGTAAAGGAGTGAGACACTGACTTTTGCTTGATGGAATTTCCAAATCAGCTTGAGAGGTGTGAAATTGTGGGGAGATGGGGCGAGGTAAAACCCGAACCCCTGAGGGGAATCTAGACTCTGTAGAATTACCTCTGGCAGAACGTGTGTGTGTGTATGTGTGTGTGTGTGTGTGTGTGTGTGTGTGTGTGTGTGTGTGTTGTATGTATGAGTGTACATGCGTGCACTTGCCCGTGCAGGCACAGGTGGTGGTTGGATGCATTTATTTCTCAATAGCTTCTCCCGCTTCATTAGACTTACTTATCCTGTGTATGGGTGTTTTGCCCGCATGTATGTACATGCACACTTGTGTACTTCGTGCCTGCGGAGGTCAGAAGAGGGCGCCGAACCTGCTGAATTGGAGTTACAGGTGCTTGTGAGCCGCCATGAGGGTGATGGGAATCAAACCTAGGTCCTCTACAAGAGCAACAAGTGCTCTTAGTCACCGAGCGGTCTCTCTAGCCTCTCATTTAATTTTAAGACAGAATCTTTCAGGGGACCTGAAGCTCGCCATCTTGGCTACTGTACCGGCTGACCAATGAGTTCCTCACATCTTCTTGTCTCCAGTCCGTAGCTTGGGGTTATAGATGTGTGCTATCATGCCCAGCTTTCCCATGACTGCTGGGGATCCAACTCTGGTCCTTCTGCTTGTGTGCCAAGCACTTTGCCCACTGAGCCATGTCCCCAGCCCCCAGGAACTCACAAGTTTTTATATGAACAGGAACACAAATATGGGGGAGGCGGCTAACAGATGGGGGACCAAGCAGGCCCTGGTTGCTGGCATTATTGAGACATGTTTTATGAGGCTGACAGGAATGAGGGAGTATAGAGGGATAAAGCTCCTAGTATAGAGGGAGAAACTGAAGACCAAGAAGGTTCCGTGTGCTGGGGAGGGTGGGTTCCAGCAGGGACACAGCCCTTCAGTTTATTTTTTATTTGTTTGATTTTTCGAGACAGGGTTTCTCTGTAGCTCTGGCTGTCCTGGAACTCACTCTGTAGACCAGGCTGGCCTCAAACTCACATAGATCTGCCTGCCCCTGCCTCCAGAGTGCTGGGATTGGTTGGGTGTGTGCCACCACACCCGGCTGGCCCCTTCATTTTTAAACCAGGAAAGACAGAAAAGACAAATGGAGACTTGGGAAATGATGGGGCTCCTGTGGGGCTGATTCTTTTGTATCTGTGGAGTGTGAAGCAAGGTCTTAGGGTAAAATCTGAGAGGAGGACAAAAGAGGAAGCTTGAGAAACCCCATCTTAGAGAGTGAGGAGGTATGGAAGGATGGCCAGGCTCACTAAGTCTGTAGATGTCAAGTAAAAATGGTGGCAGTCACTGTGAATTCTTAATGTTCAAATGTTCTGATAGTGTCGGGGGATAACTGAGCTTCCCCGGGGTTGGTTAATTGAAAAGAGAGGGAGCAAGGGTTTAATGGATTTTTGCAAGGAAGTATGACCACTGTTACTAAGTGTGTGTGCACATACTCACACACATATTTTATCATGTGTGCACGCACGCCTGTGTTGTAAATGTGAGAATCTGGCAGGGTCACAGGTATGCAGGTCTCCAGGAAGCTAGAGGGATGCTCATGTGTTAATGCAGTCATGAGGAGGTTAAGGTCAGGCTTGAGATCTTTGAGATCTCGCTGAGTTGGACAAGCCCATAAAAGCATGGGTGTGGGTGTCTGGGAAGAGAGGAAGGAAACTCGTGGGCAGAGAGGAAATCAATAAGGGAGAAGTGATATTGATAATAAGCTGTGTTTATTTATAGATGCTGAAATCATGAAAGCATGGTGTGTGTGTGTGTGTGTGTGTGTGTGTGTGTGTGTGTGTGTGTGAAGGTCAGTTCGTGACAACAATCAGGAGTGGCAGGTGGAACAATATCACAGTATGAACCGGATGAGAGTTTAGGGTGCAGGCCAGGCTCTCTTCCTGCCTCAGCCTCCCGAGTGCTGGGGTTACAGGCATGCTCCACCATGCCCGGCTAGGTTAGGATTTCGGAGCAGGGGAAGTAGGGCTGTCTGTAAAGTGAAGATCTGACTTCTAAAGTTCTTGCCTCAAACACAAGGACTGAATTTGATCCCCAGAACCTATGTAAAAAGCAGGCTTGATGGCGTGTACCTGTAATCCTTCCCCAGTGCTGGGGAAGCAGACAACAGGATCCCTGGAACTTGCTGGTCCACCAGCCTAGCCTAGTGGGAGAGCTCCTGGCCAATGAGCGCCTGTCTCAAAAAGCAAGGTAGATTGTAGACGAATCTCTAAGTGATCTTATTAAATAAAAAACACGGAGCCAAATATAGGGATGAAAACCTTAGAGATCAGGGAAATAGTGAGAGTCACCAACCACCTTACCTCACCAGCTCTGTAGCTTCCAAAATGCCCTGACTTCCTGTCTACCTAGGTTTTTATTGCCTTGCTGTTCTGCCCTCTCATTGGCTCTTAGCCCAGCTACCTCACTTCCTTGTCACTGCCTGTCTGTACAGACCTCCAGGTCTCTATGGTTGGTACTGGGATTAAAGGCATGTGTCACCACGATTGGCTCTGTTCCCTAGCGTGACCTTGAACACACAGAGACCCTGCCTGCCAAGTGATTGGATTAAGGGCGTGTGCTATCACTGCCTGACCTTTGTGTTAAAGGCTTGCTATTTCCTCTGATCTCCAGGCAAACTTTATTTATTAACATACAAATAAAATATCACCACATTTCAGCACAAATAAAATATCACCACAGTGGATGGCCATCTTAGACCCACAGTTGACCTCTGGCCTACACACACACACACACACACACACACACACACACACACACACACAGAAGAGTGACAGTACTAAAATACTTATGGTGCTTGTCTACCCACCCAGAGCTTGTAGGCCATCCGTCCAGTCCAGCCTTCATGCTCACCGCACATGGTGACAGATCTAGAGGTGGGATCTGCCATACGGGCAGTCAACCTGCAGACTGACCTAGTGATCTGGTCAGTGAATAAAAGATGGGCTGGCCCATCAGACTTGGTCTTGGGGATCTGAACTATGAAAGACATCAAGTTGTTAGTTAATAGAAACCGGCGCGGAGAATAAAAAGGATAAAGGCCACCAGGATGGGGCCCCATATAGGTTAAAGCATTGACAGCATATGGCTAGAAGCCAGCCGAGGAGCCCAGTGAGTAGCTGAGGCAAGAGAAGCAGCAGAAATAGGGTCTTGGTGAAAGAGGTACAGCAACCTGGCACCAAGTCTGACAACCTGAACTCAGTCCCCAGACCAACAGAGACTGACTCCTGAAGGCCCACTCCCACAAGTCCACTGTGGCGTGTTTGTACACCTGTTTCCCCCACAAATAATAAATGAGCTGAAATGGGGCTCAATGGTGGAGATGGAGTAAGTGTCCCTGAACCCTGTGAGGTTCCTGTGCCCTCTTATTATGAGGAACTTAAAATGATGTAAGGTTCGTTGTGTGGTATGTTGTGAACACGTTTGTGCATTTGTGCGCGTGGGGGCCAGAGGTTGGCATCGGGTACCTGATTACTCTTTACCATATAGATACATTTTTAAGATTAAAGTCTTAAAAGTTAATTACATTTTATTATATACGTGTATATGCCACATGTGTGGGTGTCTGCAGAAGCCAGAAGTGGGTGTTGCATTCTCCTGGAGCCAGTTACAGGTGGTTGAGAACTGCCTAACATGGGTCCTCTAAAAGAGGCATTCTTAACTCCCGAGCCATATCTCCGGCCTTTCACCTTATTTGTTTGAGACAGGGTCTCTCACTGAACCTGGAGAATATAACAATTTAGCTAGGCTGGATGGCCAGCAAATTCAGAGAGCCTTTCCTATACTTCTCCAACACTAGGATTACAGGTGCACGCCCCCACACCCAGCTTTTATGTAGCTGCTGGAGACACACTCAGGTCATCACGTATGTATGGCAAGCACTTTACCCTAGAGCCACCCCCACCCACCACCCCCTGGCCCGGCCAGTATGACGTACCACTCAGAGGTTTTTAAGTAGGGAAGCAATATGCTTACACTGCGGGTTATGAATATGGGCGCTGGTTCTAGACAGCCTTGCGCTGAACTCATGGGCATATTACTTAGCCCCTCTGGTTCCCTCATTTGTCAGATGGGGATAATAATAGTATTGATCCCTCAAGGCTGAAACAAAGTGAGAAACTACAGACAGGGCACTTCGGATAAGGCTTCCTGTCAATCTCTTTTCTAGTGTCATTTATTTCACGCTCTTACCCCTTGGCTTTGGTTTGTTTTTGTTTTTGTTTTTTGTTTGTTTTTGAGACAGGATTTCTCTGTGAAACAGTCCTGGCTGTCCTGGAACTCACTCTGTAGACCAGGCTGGCCTTGAACTCACAAAGATCCGCCTGGCTCTGCCTCCCGAGTGCTCGGATAAAAGGCCTGGGCCACCACACCAGGCCCTCTCACTGAAATTGGAGTTTGCCATTTGGCTTGGCCGGGTGGTCACCAAGTCCCAGAGATCCCCGTCTGTCACATAGCACTGGGTTGCAGATGTGCCCTGCTGCACCCGGCGTGTACATGCATCGGTGCTGTGGGTGTGAAAGGTCCTTATGCTTTACCCCAAGTGCCAGCTCCCTAGCCCCCATGTCAGCGCTTTAAAAATTGGTGTGTGTGTGTGTGTGATTATGTTTGCATGCAGGAACGCATGTGTGTGGAAAACAGAGCATAACCTCAGGGATCATTCCTCTGACACTGTCCACGATGATGTCTCACTGGCCTGGAGCTAGATTAACTGACCAGGCAGCCCCAGAAACCAAACTGGCTCAGCCTCTCTAGTGCTGGACTCTTCTACAGGGGTTTTGGGGACCAAACACAGGTGCCTCAGCACACTGTACCAAATAAGCCTTCTCCCTACACACTGCTTTTTAAATAAATAATGTCTGGGACACACAAATAGCTTCCTGAGCCCTGTTCACCCTATAGACCAGCACACAGTAGGCTCACAGTCTTTTGGGGTCACAATTTGTTGCTGCTCTTGAAGCTCTCTGCCAGCACAATTCAGGATGGCCACAGTGGCCTCCTTGCTATCTGTGGATACACTGGGGGTCTCTTTGGATACCCCTTGCTGTTCCGTATGCACATGGCCTGCTCCACACCCACCTTCAGCTGTCTGATCAAATGTTTCTTCCTAAGTTAAAACCCCCTTGTACCATCTTCCAAAATGCCACCACACAGTGCTTATCTACCTCTGCCTACCTCCTCCATCCACTCTGATGTTTTCCACATCTCACCCCCAAAACTGTCTAGATAGGCCAGATAGGCTAACTGTCTCCTGACAGCATTCAAGCTCGACAGGGCCTTAACTCGGGGCAGAGGCACATACCCAGCATGCAGGAGGCTCCATCTCCAGAACCAAAATCTCACTTATAAGCTCTAGGCTAGCATGAGATATTTTGCCCAAAGCTGTAATCTCCATAGTTTGCATAGTGCTTGGCCAATAGCAACACAATAAATATTTGCGGAGTAATGACTTTCTAAGTGCCACTCCCTTTTCTGAACTCCTGTAATACTGGTCTATGCCATTCTTGAGGGACTTACCTGGATGCTTTCTCTGCTGGTGGCTTGTCCCTGAAGGCTTTCACTTGTCTATG
>CABHPP010130949.1:48406-61110 GCA_902168425.1 Peromyscus attwateri | reverse complement strand
CACACACACACACACACACACACACACACACACACACACCTTAGCAACCCCCTGAGCAATGTAACTTCAGAAGCCACCAAGTTTACACTGCTGAGACACTCCATGCTCTGGATGTACAGCGTCCTTTCTCTAAGCTCCGCCCTCACTCACCTCATGCCTCTACTTTAACTGATGTTAAAATCTTTTCCTCGAGGCTGGGGAGATGGTTCAGTGGTTAAGAGCATGTACTTCACATCCACACACAGATACACAGACAGACAGACAGGTAATTAAACACAGATAATAAAAGTAAATCTTTAACCCCCTTTTATTTTTCTTTGCATTATTATTATTATTATTATTATTATTATTATTATTTTTACAGTCTTGGACTAGCCTCAAACTATGCGACTGTAAATACATCCTGACCCTTCTGCCTCCGCCCCCTGGGGTGACAGGAGTACACCACCACTCCCAGCTTAGAAACTTAACTCAATAAATCCCAAGTCTGCTTCACACGAACTCACCCTGCAATACTGCCCTGTCACAAAGCCCAGCCTCGGCCTCGTGGGGGCGAGCAGGCAAACCCGCAAACCCGCCTCTGAAAAGAACAGGCAGGAGGAAGCCTGAAGCTAAGCTCCCTATCTCCTCTCCTTCCCGTTGCCACTGACAGGAGGGAGGAGGGGCCTGGAGACAAGCAGGGTGTGGGGGAGAAGAGGGGGGGAGAGGAAGGGGGAGGGGAGAAGGTAAGGGAGAGGGGTAGGGGGAGTGGGGACACAGGAGGAAGTTGGCACTGCTGTTAGGGGGTCTGCTTCCTGGTGCATCCTGCCCATGTCCAGAGGCCTTCACTTCCCCATCCTTTCTCCTTGCTTTATCCAAGCACAGGGGCCTGTGTATTAGCCCATTTGGACCACCATAGCCAGCTCACAGGCTGGGCATCTCAAGCCACAGAAACACACTTTCTGATAGTGCCAGAGGCTGACGGGTTGAGATGATCACGTGTCAGCAGGTACAAGGCTCCTGGGCCATCTCTCCTTAACTTGCAGATGTCTGACTTCCTACTGAGTCCTCATCTGGGTCGTCCTTTTAGGACAGCAGCCATATATAGGATTAGGGTTCACCCCAACCCCTACCCTAACCCCCATTTTAGCATAACTACCTCCTTTAAGACCTGACCCACTCACACTTTGAGGTCCCAGGACTTGGAGCCTCAATATACAAATGTGGAGGGAACATGGTCCATCCCACAGTGGTGTAGCTTGGGTCACTGTTTTTCACCTCACCAGTTGTGGAAACGTGTGGAAGGGTTGCCAGACACAACGTCGTCCATCTAGTTAAGTTTGAGCCCCACATAAATAACCTTTTTGTGTATCTTAAATATATATACTGACACACGCAAATTGCATTTAACCAGCACGCTGTGTTTTTGGCTCTTGCATGGCACCTCACCTTCCCATGAACCTCTTTGCTCGTCTGCACAGGTATGGGATAGACACCACGAGAAGGGGAAGAACTGGAAACAGGAGCATCTGGGATCTGGGAGGCCCTCCAGTAGTCTCTGAAGCCATCAAGACACTCACAGGTAGGGTAGTCTGGAGGTCAGAGCATCTGTTAAAGGAGTCCTAGGAAGTACCTTCTGCTCCTCCTTAGTCTCAAGTCTTTGTCAGATGGGAAACATTACACAATACTAAAAGGGATTCTGAGCATCCCTGGATGATCCGACTTCCAGTTGTACAAACACATTACATCAGCTATGAGTGTAACCCAGCACTCAGGATGCTGAGGTGGAAGATGACCGCAAATCTGAGGCCAGCCTGATCTGCACAGCAAATTCCAGACCAGCTAGGACTACACAGTGGGACTCCAAAACCCCCCAAAATCCCCCAGAAAAACAAAAAGACCTCTCCAAACAACAAAAGAACCAACATCCTCCAAAACATCATCCCTGTCAGGAGGGTGAGAATCTAGTGCCCAGTTCTGTAACTGCAGTTCTATAAGCCAAGTAACTCAGGGAAAGTCTAAGGGGGGAATTTGGAGATAAGACCCACTTGGGGGCAAAACAGATCTGAACTGATTTGTGTTTACTTACAGTCTTTCTTTATTCACTACTGTGGATGGTTCTACCTTAAGGCAGGAGAGCCATCAACAAGAAAGGGGGCGTGGTCTCGTTGTTGTGACTCAGCCAACACTCACCTGCACCCTTCCCACACCTGCCTCCACCAGAAGCTTCCCAGCTGTCCTCCTGCAAGCTACTTCCAGTGCTGGGCTCCCTCTGTGAGCTCTGTCACCACAGGACAGAGCAACAGGCCTCTTGCCCATGAACTGAAATCTCTGAAACTATGACCAAACAGACCTTCCTCTTTTTAAGATGAGCGTCTTGGGAATGTTGCTACAGAGATGGAAAGCGGCGTTCTCATGTCAACTTTCTTACCTCTGTTTAGACTCACAACTGACCGACCCTAAATCGTTCTACTGGGGATCAGCAGAGATGAGATGGTGCTGCTGTTCACTTCTCCTGCAGCATAACACAATTATGCACCAGTAATTATAGATCCAGAACAGCAAGTTTTCACAAACCGACTACACACTCTCCACTAATATCCAAAGAAATAGAACCCCAATCTCATAATCCCTAGCCTCCAGATCCCAAAGGACCCTTTGGGACTGCTCAGTCCCAGAGGTCAAGAGGTCACCACTGCTGTGTCTACCCTGGCATCTCCTGCCTTCTCCTGCATAGCACGTCACTGGGATGAGAGGTGTGATCTCTTGGGTATCTGGTTGTCTCAGTGTGGTGTTCCTCAGCTGCTGCACTGTCCTGCAAAGCTGGGGTTTGCTCTGCTTTACCGTGGAGTAGAACTCCACTATTGTAACACTCGGCGGTTGACTCACCCACCTCCTGCAGGGATCATAGGGCACATTTTGAGTCTTTAGCAGCCGCCAGCGGTGCTGCTTTCTGATGTCTGGCTGCATGGTCCAGTGAGTACACACACACACACACACACACACACACACACACACACACACAGACACTTCCTGCTGACCGTTCTGGAGTGGGTGTGAGGCCGTGTGTGGTGTGGGGAGTGGATGTGAGGCCATGTGTGGTGTGGGGAGTGGAGCGGATGTGAGGCCGTATGTGGTGTGGGGAGTGGAGTGGATGTGAGGCCGTGTGTGGTGTGGGTGTGTGGAGTGGATGTGAGGCCGTGTGTGGTGTGTGGAGTGGATGCGAGGCCATGTGTGGTGTGGTGTGTGGAGTGGATGTGAGGCCGTGTGTGGTATGGGTATGCACAGCTTTTGGAAAACTTGCAGTATTTGAAGGTAATTCTGTCACTCAGATATTTCCACAGCCCTCACTGTGACAAGATGAAACCCACTTAAGGCTACACGAATACGCTAAGATGCAGCTTTGCTGCTGTGGGTGGTGGTGGTGGTGATGTTTTGAAATGATGCATCCCAGACTGGCCTTAAACTCATGATCCCCTTGTATAGCCTCGGAGTGCTGAGATTTGTGCCACCACGGAATTTATGGGTTGAGTTGTATCCCCTCCAAACTTATGTGTTCACACCCCAGGCTCAGAGACCTCAGAGCGACCTTATTTGGAAAAAGGGTTACTGGACCAGGTACCAATTCTTTAAGTTGGGAAGAGGCCATCCTGGAGAAGGGTACCCCTCCCTGAAGGAAGGGGCAGACAGCTACACAAAGTGGAAACCACACCATGTCTCTACAAGCAAAAGAATGCCAAATACCATTTCCAAACCGCCTGGAGCCAGCAGAAAGCCCTGGAGCAGACCCCTGGGACACAGAACTCTAACTTCAGTGTATGACACTCAGCCAGGGCAGCCCTGTGAGCAGTGCTCGGGCTCCTGCAGAAAGATGTCTGTTGACTAGATGTTCCTTCCAGCAGGACTGGGGGAGCCTGATTAGACATTGTGCTTTCAGGAGGTTTTCCTTTTAAATCTCATTCCGGAAGCCATCTCCTGCATAATTTGTCATCTTTCTAAACTCTTGCAGAGAAGGTAAACACACGACTCAGAGGACAGTCAAAAGCTTGTTGGTGGTGGTCAGCCCACTGCCATCGCTACCCACCCCGTCGGACAAGTGAGGGCCTAGGCTTATCATAGGCATCCACACTGGCAGACTGGACCTCCCCACTTATCTTACAACACACACACACACACACACACACACACACACACACACACACGCACGCGCACATGCATGTGCATGCATGCATGCATACACATGTGCACATACACAGCCCCCAATAAGAATAAAATAAATCTTTAAAAATTGTAAGCACCCATTCTCACTTACCAGGCCAAGGTCACCTGATACGGCCGAGAGGAATGGAGTCAGGCCAGGTTGGAGGGGCCACAGCACAACTGAGGCTGTGACAATTTTATTGAGAACAATCAGATTTTTTTATATACTTTTTATCAGAAACAGAATATATTGGCAATTTCCAGGATCCATACAGCTGTAGTTGCCAGGAGACAATGTTTGCAAGCACACAGGGTACCCCAGATTAGTGCCTGAGACCACTGGGCCTGTCGCGTTTTCATGCTTCCTTGACTATTAAAGAATCAAACGGAGAAACACAAAACAGCCTGAATGCTTCACTGCCTGAGAGAGTGCATTGGTCTCTCAGGAACTGGAAAGCACATGCCTCTCAGGGCAGCTAGGCCAAGCCAACTCCACGGTTCTCAGCAAAAAAATCCATAGTTGTCCAGCATTAAATACTTTTGCAGTCTTCCCTGGAGCTTTGGTTATTTCATCCCAGACGCCTCACCAGTATAAAGACTATTGTACTGGGCAGGGTTTTGTCAACTAGACACAAACCAGGATCATCTGAGAAGAAGGAGCCTCGAGTGAGAAATGGCCTCCATTAGATTGGCCTGTAGGCAAGCCTATGGGAGATTTTCTATTTGTTTGTTTGTTTGTTTATTATTCATTCATTCATTCATTCATTCATGCATTCTTTTTGTCTTTCACATCATACATCTCATTCATTTCCCCCATCCCTCCATATCCATCCTCTGCCCTTGCAACCTCCTTCCCTGAAATAAAATAATATTTAAGAGAAAAAAAGAAAAAAAGAGAGAGAAGGGAAAAAATCAATCTCGTCATGGAAGCTGTAGTGTGGCACAGTGAGTCACTCAGTAAACACTTTTATCCATGTATCTTTACTTGCAAGTGTTCATCACAGAGTCCGGTTGGAGGCCTCTGGTTTCTGCTACGCTATGGCTGCTGGGCCCTCACTGGGACTCTCCTTGGTTATCCTGCTGTTGCCCTGTGTCATGGAGATCCTGCAGCTTTGGGTCTGCAGGACCGGTCCCTTCATGTGCTCCAGTAGATCACAGATGGGGTGGATGTTGGGGTGGGCCCACACATTACCCTGGTTCTGGGCCTGGGTAGTTGCAGAGTTAGTCAGCCTGTCAGCTGTCCCTTGTCCTCACCACCAGGGTGAGCTCTCCTGCATTGTCCTCGCGAGGAGTTGATCCCTTGCAGCAATGAGCAAAGGGTGGAACCAGTTCTCCTGCTTTCAGGTCCTCAGGGTCCTATCCCCCACACCTACACCTCCAGGGCCAGCTCTACTGTGCTGCCCAGCTGAGGTGTAGGGGCCATTCTACTTACTGAGGGCTGCAGCTGATGAGGGGCAGGACCAGCTCTCCCACCTGCCTCGGGTGTTGATGGTGCGGGGGTGGGGGGGTGGGGGGGGGGGGGGGGGGGGGGGGGTGGGGAGTGGGGATGTGGGGGGCAGGGGGAAGAATCTCTCCCTTGCCCATGTCGCCACACAACCGATGAGTAATGGGGACAGCTCCCCCATGCTCACAAACTTTGGGGCTGGCTCATCCACACCTCTGCCAACAGGACCGGCTCTGTGGTGCTGTCCAGGTGAGGTGCAGGAACAGCTGGTAGTGGTGGCCAGGGACAGCTGGGAAACCTCCTTAAAAGTGATTGGTGTGGGAGGACCCAGCCCATCGTGGACAGTGCCACCCCTAGGCGGGTGGTCCTGAGGTGTTTAAGAAAGGCTGGGCCAACCATCAGGAACAAGCAGTGTTCTTCCATGGCCTCTGTTTGGGTTCCCGGCCCCTTTCATGACAGACTGTGGCCTGTGAGGCAAATAAACTCTTTCCTCCTCACACTGCTGCTGCTTTTGGTCATAGCGTCTTCCACAACAGAGAGCGAACTAAAGCAACCATATTCCTTCCTTCTTGGGCCCCGATGGCTGACAGCGGGCTAGGCGATCACCATAGTCACATGATTGTTGAGCCGTTGACACACTTGATGGGCATCCACACTTTCCCCTGGGCTGCCCCTGACTTCCTGTTATACAGCTGGACTGGAGAACGTTTGTTGGCCACTTCAAACCGGTTGAGTGACATTTATTTTAATGGGCATCTTAAGAGATTCGATGTGATTAGCGAAAGCCATCTGTCTAGTGGAATCAGCCTAGTGACATCAGAGCAGCCCGTCTAGGACCTCAACTCTGAGATTAAGGGGGAAATCTGGGTCAGCAGGACACAGGGCAGCACAGCTGTGGAGGCCACCAGGGAGCAGATCCCTGGGCTCAGCTGAACTCGGCTGCAGTCGGGAAGTATCAGGGGACACAGTCCCAGTAACAGGAAGGCATGGAGGGAAGGAGGAGAGAGGGGGAGAGGGGGGAGAGGAAGTAGAGGGAAGGAGGGAAGTAGCAGGAAGAAAAGGAAGGAAGGGAGGAAGGGAGGGGAGAAGAGGGAGGGGGGAGGGGGGGGGGGGGGAGGGGGGGGGGGGAGGGGTGGGGAGAGGAAGGGAGGGAGGGAAGACTGGGTTTTTCTTGCCAGTCTAAAAGAGACAGAAGAGTTTGGAGCTGCGTGTTCCGTGTCTCTCGGATGCTGGGAGCAGAACTCGGCAGCAGGTGTGTGTTTTGCTAAGAGATACTCTGCTCACTTAAACCTTCCCTTCTGAGTAGAAAACCCACACAGCCTTCCATGGAAACATCTCAGAGTGAGAGGAGCCATTGCAGCAGACAGCAGAGGCACATGCGGAGGGAGGGCCGCCGGCCAGGCCGTGCTGACACCCATCTGGCCCCTGTGAGGCACCGGCCAGCAGCTTGGATCTGGGGAGTGGACCTGGAGCTGGATCCTCCACAGCCCATTGGCTCTGGAGCTGCAGACTACCTTCCTAGAGATGTAAACCCTTCCTGGGGCTGTTGTGACAAAAGACTGAGACCCAGGGTGGCTTGATGTGACAGAAACATACTCTTTCAGTTTTGGAGGCCAGGAGTTCGAAGCCAAGGTTTTTGCAGGGGCTTGCTCTTTGAAGGTTCCAGAAAAGAAAAGAGCCACCAACTTGTTTCGTTTGCCCAAGATCAGTTTCTGTAGTGACGCTCCCACACGGCAGGACAGGTGGCCTCCCTCCTCAGCAGACAGATGGAAGTCGACAAGAGCCGTGTCTGCCTAATCTGCTTCGACTACTGTCTCCTTGTTCGTATTTTGTGCCTCACTGAGTATATACATCCAACAGATAGTTGCTGAATGAATGTCCCTCATCCATAAGCAAATAATTGCTGTTAATACTACCAATATTGCTGATACACAGGACAAATTGGACTTGCAGCTTGGTCCCAGGCATAGTAGAAGTTTTGTGCTAGTATACTGAGCCAAGCAGTTGAGCAGAGTGCCTGGAGCACTTCCTGCGTGCTTCAGACAGTTTGCACAAATGTCTGGGTCCGTCAAGTCCTCGTGGTCTCGTGGCCGAGTCCTGAGTTACGGGAGCCATGGCCAACAGCTGAGCAGGATGCATCCACCAGGCTAAACCCTCATAGAAGCCTTGATCCCCACCTGGGATTCCCTGGGCAGAGGTCTTCTGCATATGCCTCTGGAATTATCTGACAGTATCTGACAGAGAGAAAGCTCTCCTCAGTGAGAGACTCAAAGGAGCCTGTCCTGGGCTCCCCCCAGATGCGTCCTGTGAGTGGAAGCTTCCTGGGAAAGCCACACTCGTGCTGAAGAGCTTTCAGACTGACTGATTAGTTAGAACTCTGTGATGGTAGAGTTGGAATGTAGCAAGTCCAGAGCCAAATTATCCTGGGACATCTTTAGTCTCTTGACAGTCACTTCTGTGTCTGAGCTGACATTCCCGTGACTATCAGTGAAGTCTCTGAAATGGGCCTGGAGCCCATTAGTGGGCCTGGAGCTTTCCCCAACCCCCAAGCTAAGAGGCCTTGAGAGGCCTGCAGCAGGGATCTCTGCTCCCTGCTGTAACTTGCCTACCTGTCATTACTACTGATGTATCTGGTGAATCTGCTCAGCTGGGCCTTTCTTTGGTCCTGTAACTTAAAAGGCTCATGCAACTGCTTCCAGAGGGGGTGTGTCTGGGGCACTTGGATCCATGTTCCTGTGGTCACTCATATTCAGATTCATAATGAGACATTTTTAATTTTTTTTGGAACAAAACTGCTTTGCATCAACAGTCACTGTACATCTTTTTCTCCGAATAAGTCTTAGCCAGGAGTGTAACCCACAAATACGTCTGGTCAATCCTTCCAGAGACTCACCAAGCCCAGGACTCCAACACACAGTCAGTAGAGATGCCTGGCGGTGCTTTCTGCTCCTGGACACTGCCACCCCTGGGGCTCAGCCCTCAGATGCTCTTGCATTCCTTACGGCTGACTCCAGAGCTAGCCCTCTGGGAGAGTGCGGCAGAAAGCATGGTGCCTTAGGTGGCCCAGGGAGGGAGGGGAGCAGATCTCAGAGCTGACTGCTCTTTGGAATCTCTGGGATGTGTGGACTCAGACCAACTTATGTAAGGAGTCAAGGCCTCAGGGCCTCCCTGGGCCTCTGTTACATACTGAGTGGTTGGCCAACCAACTGCCCGGGTCAGAGTCCCCTGCCGTCCTGAAGTCTCTCATAGGTGGCCAGAGTTTGTTCCGTAGTCCAGAGGCGCATGATAAACCTCTCTTTTTTGCTAGCATTAGTATTTTTCTATGTATAAATTGATGAGTATAGTCATGAGCAGAAATGTCAATAAAATGGTCACGAAGTAGGAGGTCTAAAGAAATCCCAACTCGTTGCAAATTTAAAAAGTGATCTGTTTCACCTGCCTGGTCTACAGAGTGATTTCCAGGACAGCCATGGCTCTCCAGAGAAACCCTGTTTTGAAAAACCAAAAAAAAAGAAAAAAGTCATCTGTTTCAACAGATAGACTCAACATCCAATTCATCTACGTCACATTAAAAGCTGATGGAAGCGGAGAGATGGGTCAGTGGGTAAGAGTAAGCCTGAGTCCCTGAGTTCAAATTCCCAGCACCCCTGTAAACCTCTGCGTGTGGCTGAGCGTAACTGTCACCTGAGTGTTGGGAAGCAGTAGATGGAACACAGGGCGCAGAGCAGACAGGAGGATTGCTGGGATTTGCTGGCCAGCCAATTTATCAGGTAAACTGAAAGCCGTAGGCGCAGTGAAATTCTCTCTCAAGGGGATAAGGCAATAGAGCAGAGCACCCAGTAGGTCTTCATCTGGCCTCCACATGTGTGCACACAGGAGTTTGCACACACACTCCAGGTGCACACACGCATACACCGCACGCAACACACACATATGCCTCTCCCTCCCTACACAAAATGGAGGGATTGTCCAGTATGCTAAAATGATCCAGAAGAAGGGGCGGGCAGGGTAGGGCAGTGCTCATTCCTGAATTCTGACCACATTCCACAGCGATGAAATCAGGCAGTGGGTATGGGTGTCAGGTGGATATGCAACCCAGAGGAACAGAGCTGAGGGCCTCCAAGAAGGGCTGCAGGCCTGTGCTCTGGTGAGTTAACAACAGTACCAGAGCAGTCATGGGAAAAGAACAGCTTTTCAACAAGTACAAGAGTTCTAGTTCCACTGAATTGGATCACGATCTAAATGTAAAATTCATGATGTTACATTTGGCTTCTGAGATAAGGCACCCGAAGCCCAAACACAGGATAGGAAGATTCGGTAAAACTGCGATTACAACTTAATCTTCAGCAACCCACAGAATGGGAGGAAAGGTTTGTAAATCATTTATCAGGGAAGAGTCTGATGCCTAGAAAAATAATACAGATGCAGAACTTGCTCAACTCAACAATAATCAGAACTCAATTTAAAAACGGGCAAAGGAAAAAAAAATGGAGCTGGGCATGGGCGGGTCTTGTGCGTAAAATCTCAGCACTTGGTTGGCTGAGATAGGAATGCAGGAGGCAAGCCTGGGCTACATAGTTTAAGAGTAGACAGAGCTACAGAGCCAAATTCTGTCACAGGGAGGGGAGGTGGAGAAGAGGAAGAGGAGGAGAGAAGGAAAAATAAAAGAAAAAGGAAGGGAAATAGGGAAATGTGGGCAAAGGACTCGTGTAAACATTTTTTTAAAACAGTATTTGTGAGTCTTCTTCCATATTGAAAGTAAAAAAAAAAAAAAAGATGGCCCAGCCAATTGGCATTTCAGGAGGGCCCAAATTCAGATTCAAGGGGCTAGAAAGATGGCTCATCAATTAAGGGCACTTGTTGCTCTCCCTGAGAACCCTGGTTTGATTCTTGACACTCATATGGTGGCTCATGAGCCTCTGTAACTCCAGTTCCTGGGGATCCTATGCCCTCTTCCGGTATTTGTGGGCTGCAGGCACCTGAGTGGTTTACAGACATACATGCAGGCAAATCACTCATACACATAAAATAAAAATAAATGAGTCTGTAAAAAAATTACTTGTTTAAGTGTGTGCATTTCTGTGGAAAGGTTGCTGCCAGACTCACTTGCAGTAGCGTTTCTGAGGACACACACCATTTCCACACTCCTGAGGATGGAGGAGGGCGTGCCAGAGATGTGGACCTTTCCCACACTGCTTGAGCACTGTGAGGAGGAGGGAGCCTTAGAACAGAGACTCCTTCCTTCGCCTCTGGGGACCAGCTGACTTCAAGCTGCCCTTGGAGTAGGACTTGGTTCTTGACCCTTGACCTTGCTGCTGGGCTGCTGTATTCAGGTAAAGCACACAACCAGCTGCGTCTTCACACTGCGTCTGCCACTCACCACAGAGGAACTCAGGTCAACCAAGAGAATCCACACCATTTTCTTTTCATGTGGCTGAGAATGACCCCGTGTTCCCTACATTTTACAATTTATGTGTGTGTGTGTGTGTGTGTGTGTGTGTGTGTGTGTGTGTGTGTGTATGTGTGTGTGTACTAGCCTGTTACAGCAGGAGTATGGAGGTCAGAGGACAACTTGTAGGAGTTTGTTCTTTCCATCTTGTGGGTCCTGGGCATTGAACTCTGGTCGTGGGGTCTTGGCACCCCTCTCCTGTAGCTGAAGTTTTCTCCGGTCCTGCCCAGCCCCACGGATCCTGCAGCCACTTATAATCACTCAGAAGCATATATTAATTATAACTGCTTGGCCATTAGCTCAGGCCTACCACTGACTAGCTCTTACACTTAAATTAACCCATAATTTTTATTTATGTTTTTATTATGTTTAGCCACGTGGCCTTGTTACCTTGCTTCCTCTGTGTCTGGTTGGCGACTCCTGACTCAGCCTTTCTCTTCCCAGAATTCTCCTTGTCTGCTTATCCTGCCTATACTTCCTGCCTGGCTACTAGCCAATCAGCTTTTTATTTATCAATCATTCAGAGAAACACTTTCACAGCATACGGAGTGATATCACCCATCACCCTCCTCCACCTCCTTAGCATTGATGGTGGCTTGTCCTTGGTCAATGGGAAAGTGACAATTCAGATGCCCCAGTTTTTAAAAAAGGCAATGCTGTCACTGACTGGGAGCTGGCCTGAGCAACAGTCACCTACATGGCTTCTAGAGACAAACAGTGACCCATCCAGTGGGTAGTGAAGGCCTTCACCTGCCTTAGACTGTTTTCTGATGCTGTAACAAATACCACAGGCCCAGCAGTTTATAAAGAATGAAGGTTTATTTAGTTCAGGGCTCTGTGGGCTGAGGTCCAAGGACATGGCACCAGCATCTGTCGAGGCCTTCGGGAATCACATGACACAGGGGCTCACTTGGGAGACAGTTTCGTGTGTTGGCTCTGGTCTCCTATATTTATTGGAGGCATTAAGTCTGTCTTGGATAACCCTGATGACACCCCCCCCCCCCCACCCGCCATGACTGTATGCCACTTTAATTGTTGCCATAGGACCAGATCTAAGTGCCATCAGGACATGAGCTTGGGGACACTTCAGATTACAGCATCATCCGGGCAGGCATTCTCAGGCTCAGGTGTTGCAGAGTCAGAGAATTCTCAAAGCCGCCTGGCCCAGGAGAAAACAACTTGGAAGTTCAAGTGCAGCTTAGCTTCAAATCCAACTGCAGGGCAGACTCAGAGGGAGGGAGCACCTGCTAGGAGTGATGTGGTTTCTCCTTGTTTCAAGCGACCACCAGGAGTTGACCCCATTGAGATGACTGAGGTGAGCAGTTGACAGCTTTAGCCCCTCAGGTGGTGCTGGTCAGATGGCTGATGAGGTTCAGGTGCCTTCTGCCCAAGCCCGATAACTTAAGTTCAATGCCAGTACCTGCACGGTCTGACTCCAAGTTGTCTTTTAACCTCTGCATGCAGGTGGTAGCGTGTGTGAGCTTGCCCCCTCAAAATAAATGAATAAAATGTAATAAAAAGCAAATGTAGTTCAGCTGCTGAAGTGTTTGCCTAGCACACACAAGGCCCAGCACTGCATCACCCGTGTGTTGTGGCATCCATCTGTAATCAGTACTTGAGAGGGCAAGGCTA
>CABHPP010130949.1:26082-48306 GCA_902168425.1 Peromyscus attwateri | reverse complement strand
AAGGAAGGAAGGAAGGAAGGAAGGAAAGGCGCGGTTTCTTCTCTTTCTCTGGAACTCAGGCTGGCAATGGGGCAGAAGTGATGCTCCGTGGCTCCCAAGGCCAAGGTCAGAACAGTTCTGGAACTTCTGTTGCCTCCTAAGATGTGTCCATCAGGATGCTCCTGCGTGGAACCTTCTGCCTTCCGAGCTGTGGAAACCCCAGTCGCGGGAGGAAAGCGGGTGCCGTGTTTCACACAGGAGCTCAGCCAAACCCCACCTTTGGTTCACGCCCACCCACTCAGGTGCTGAGAGTAACGGAGCCTGCCATGCTCCAGCCCTAGTGACCCTCACCTTTTCTTCTGGGACCCAGGGAACCTCCCTGTGCCTCACCCAAAGACTGCACTCATGACCCCCGGAACCCGTGGACTTGGTGATCTCACTCTTGTCTTTGGGAGTTAAGTCAGGCATGGCTGTTATGCAGCACAGGCAGAGAGGGCACAATCCAGCATGGGGCATTGTTGGCTGAGGGAACTCAGGGAATAGAACCTGGGTGAGCTGGGGTCCTGCTGAAGACAACGAGCTGTAGAGCCCCACTACCTGGCTTCAGCTCTGTGGCCTCAGGAAAGTGACCTAACCTCCCTGTGCCTTGGATGTAACCCTCTGTGCAGGAAGGACAATAGTCACCTCCAGCTGTGGAGCTGAGGGTGTCCTTGCACAAACAGTTCACTGGAAGTACAGTGAATGTTTTCTGCCATTGGTGGCCAGCACAGACTAGCCAGGGACTGACCACAGGAGGATTTAATAATGCCAACTTCAGGGCGCTTGTACTTTTTTTTTTTGTCTCACAGGGGGTAGCTGAGAAAGACAGGCTATGTTCCTCTGCTTCTCATTGACTCAGTGTTCGGAAGGTGGGACATAAAAGCCTCCTTCCCAATAGAAAGAGTTTCAGGGCTTCTGCCAAGGGGCCTGGGGGAGTTGGGTAGTGTGGTGGTATTGTATTCCCCAAAATATTGTGTATCTTAATAAACTTATCTGGGGTCAGAGACAGAACAGCCACAATATTAAACAAAGGTTAGGCAGTGGTAGCACACGCCTTTAATCCTAGCATTCCAGAGACAGAAATCCCTCTGGATCTCTGTGAGTTCAAGGCCACATTGGAAACGGCCAGGCATGGTGACACACGCCTTTAATCCCAGAAAGCCAGGCTTTAATCCCAGGGAGTGGTGGTAGAGAGCAGAAAGGTATATAAGGCGTGAAGAAACTCAGAGGCATTTGGCCTGGTTAGGCATTTGGCCTGGTTAAGCATTCAGGCTTCTAGCAGCAGTTCAGCTGAGATCCATTTTGGATGAAGACTCAGAGGCCTCCAGTCTGAGGAAACAAGACCAGCTGAGGATCCGGGGAGGTGAGATAGCTGTGGCTTAGTTCTGTGTCTCTGACCTTCCAGTGTTCACCCCAATACCTGGCTCAGGTTTGATTTTATTAATAAGACTCTTTAAGATTCATGCTACAGGGTAGAGTGCCTCAGCAGAGGGAGAGAAGTCAGGAATTGAGAAGACAGCGGGGTTGGCTTGGGTGCACATTTATCTAGTCATTTGTGTACACGTGTGCAGGTACATACGTGTGCTTAGAGAGACGTGTGGCCATAGGAACACAGAGGTGAGGCCTCTGGTAGACAGTGGAGAGTCTGCAGTGTAGGCTGGGTGTCGGCGTGTGCACTGATGACCACCAGGCTGTGATCAAAGGCTCGTCCTAGACAGTGGGTGCGAACTTGAGTGGTGGGCACCGAACAATCTATACTGTTCTCAGGGCCCTGGCGCCCCTCAGATCACCTGCTAGGGCAGGGACCCTCTCCCATCTCCCCCAACTACAGGGCAGGCAACAGAGGTTTGGAACCTCATGTCCCCAGCGCAGACGCATGTGTGTGTCTCTTAGGGTCTGTTAACTCTCTCTCTCTGTTGACTGATCTCGCGTGTCCTGGGCAGGTGAGTGGCCCTCCAGCTTTCATGGTCCCCACATGGCAACAGTTCTCTCCCGTGGCCAGGCTCCCTTCAGCAACAGAGCCTGAAGAGGCGATCCTCAACCATACAAGACAGCCGAACCGGGGGAGGCGATGAGCAGAGTTTTAAGAACCTTGAAATTACTTTGATGAAAACCCTACTTATGATAAACTCCTATTGCGCAGCAAATCTGTGTGAGCCATCTGCCTTTATTAAAGACCGTGATTTGATGGCTGTCCCATAAAAGACGCTTGCGGCAGCCACTGCTCCACCAGAAAGGAGATTATATGGTAATCACTCTGGGCTCCCAAATGGTTAAGCCTCATTGTGCCCCATCATTGCACATAGTGGGTTGGTTCTTAATAAGGGGGTGAAAGAATAACTGGATAAAGGCACTGGCAGTTATGAGGACCTAATTAAAATCTTTCCAATTTAAACCTCCCAGCTGGAGGCAGCTGGGATTTCAGACACCACCCCTGCACGGCTGTGCTGGCTCAGTCCCTGGTTTTGTAGATTGGAAGGGAAGGCAGCGAGGAACAGATCAACAGCTGGCTGGCCTGTTAGCCTTTGCCCTGCAGGATGAGGCTGGCACCTGCCCCCAAGAACCCCTCCCCGAAGAGCCTCAGGGACATGATTGGCAGTTGTCACACCTGGGTGGGGACCGGGAAGACCCTGGAATTGGCCTCTGATGTTACAGACAGCTAAGACAACTAAGCAGCCTTGTGTCTTTGGCAACCATAGGCCTGTGTGGCAGCCTGTCCTGGGAATGCCACCATTGTTGACCCTTCTGGTCATCGACCCCATGTGTGGCAGCCCTGGACTTAGCAGCCATCTTCCATTCTGGCCTAATTGAGGGTACAGTCAAGCACTATGACTATTTCTGACTCTTGGGAGTTCTTGGAGGACTCAACCTGCCGAGAGGGCACTGGTTTACTCTGCTTTCATTTGGGAATTCTCTTCAGTCCTAAGGCACAGGCGCTTGGTTTGAAAGAAAAAGGCCCCCAAAGGGAATGGCACTGTTAGGTGTGGCTTTGTTGGAGTGGGTGTGGTCTTGTTGGAGGAAGTGTGTCACTGCGGGGGTGAGTTTTGAGTTCTCATATTCGCTCAAGTCACACCCAGTGTCTCAGTTTACTTCCTGTTGCCTGCCAATCAAGATGTAGGACTCAGCTCCAGCTCCATGTCTGCCTGCATGCTACCATGTCGCACCATGTTGACAATGAACTACATCTCCTAAAATGTAAGCCACCCCACTAAATGTTTTCCTTTATAAGAATTGCCATGGTTATGGTGTCTCTTCACAGCAATAGAAACCCTAACTAACACAGGCTCTGTCATGAGTTTCAACTGTGGGACTGTGGGCTTGATATGTGGGTTTGCTGCCACACCCCCAGATGATTCTCCAGGAATGGGGCTCAGTGGCACAGACCTCAGACTGGATCTGCCTCAAGAACCCAGAACTCGGGGAGCATGTGTGTATCAGGGCTCTCAGGCTGTACGCTGCTTTCAAACCTTGTGGCACACTGCTTCCAGTATTTTCCCATTAAAAAAAAAACAAACAAAACAAACAAAACAAAAAAAACAAACCCAAAAAACGAGTGTCATTCTCTGAGGGTTGATTTGAGTTCTGGAAAGAGCTGAATCTGGGGAACCAGGCTGGAGGTCATCTTTGGAACATGCATTTTTAGTGGGAATTGAGGAATGCCTTTGCAGCCATCAAACTGCTTTTCCTAAGTGACTCCCAACCTGATTTCCTGGGTCTATTGCAGATTCCCTTGACAGAGGCAGCGTGTTTGCCAAAAGTACATTTCCAGGGGCAGTGAAATTGCTCAGTGTAGGCCATCCCAGGGCGGTGAGATGGCTCAGTGGGTAGAGACCCTTGTGGCTCTGTCTGACACCCTAAGTTCAAGCCCCAGCTCCTGCGTAGTGGAAGGAGAGAACCAGCTCCCACAAACTGTCCTCTGATCTCCACACAAGCTCTATGGTACGATGCCTCCTCCCAATAAATAAATAACTAAATGTGGTTTTTAAGTGTATTTCTCCAGATCTGTCTATGCGGGAAAGAAATGTAGTCATGTTCTTTGAGGGCTTGCCCAGGCTCCCCCGAGAGACAACGGGCCACTCCGTAAGGCATTTTAGCTTCAGAAAGCAGTAAGTTTTGGTGTCTGCTGACGAACCCTACTTCCTGTTCTCTGTCTTCAGAGGGAGCTGCTGCTGAACCACTAGCCCTGGCCCCACCACATGACAAAGCAGGATTTATTTACTGGGATGAAGCATTTGCTAGATTAAAGTTGTGATTTATTTCCTAGACTCTCTCCTAAATAATGACATTCAGGTCACCTTGAGTTTCTGCGCAAACTAATTATCAGTCCACCCAGGTCCATGTCTCCCTCTGCCTTCTGAGGGGGCCTCTAGCTATCACAGTGAAATGTATTCCCCTTGCAGCCAGAGGCATATTAAGTGGAAGCAGAAGCCAACAGATTTCTGCAAAATCTGGGGTTTTGGATAGGAGTCACAAAAATGGATGCCTCTTCCTGTCATTTCTTGCTTTTCAAAGGTACATGCAATGTTTGGAGCTATGGTAGCCCTTATGCAAACAAGAAACAAGCCGTAAAACAGAGTCCAACTGACAAGGGTGAAGACGAAGTTGGGTCCTTGGTGACAGCATACAAGACCAGGGGACCCCATGCTGGCCTCTTCTCTCGGCATCGGACCCAGAATGACTTGGTGCACAGACTATTCCTCCATTCAGTAAAAGTTAAGTGGAGCCTTGGGGCAATGGAAGCACCCCAAAGCACTCAGAGGAGGGGTAAGAAGAACGAGAGATCCATGAGGCTGGCAGATCTTGTTTAAGAATTTTGGAATTGGTGGCTCTAATATAGTGTTAGTCTCTGACTTTAAAATGCACCAAAGCAACTCCACATCTCAGTGTTGAGCTGGCCATGGTAATGAGGACATCATCACCTCCACATCTCAGTGTTGAGCTGGCCATGGTAATGAGGACACCGGCAATCCCAGCACTTGGGAAGCTGAGGCAGGAGAAACTCCAGTTCGAAGCCAGCCTGGAGTTTGTACGTGCCCCATTTGCTGGAGTTGGGAATTGGACAGTGCTGGTCCAGGCCCCTGTCAGGGGAGTGAGGAGTCTTCTTGTTTGTTATGTGACAGCTCTGTGCAAGGGACTCCGCCTGCATCACCTCATTCCATTGCCATGGCCACCTTGACAGCAAGGCCTTAATCTCCCTCATTCATACGTCAGAACCCCAAATTTCAGAGTGGGTGAGTAATTTTTCCAAAGCCTCACAGCAGGTGAGACAGAGAGATTGGCCTCCCAGCATTCCCACTGCCCATTGCCCATTGGCTACACCCAACCCACAAGTTCTTAAAGGACATCTATCAGTGAAGAGCTTCAGGTCACTAGGCAGGTCAATCCCCTCCCTCTTTGCCTCCTCCTCTGTCTCCTCCCTCCATCTTCCTTCCTTCGTTCTTTTCTTCCTATGGGGTTAACTTTATAATCTTGCCTTTGCTGTGTGAATTTAGGGCGCTGCTCTGGACTGTTTAGAGAACTCATCAGTTAGGAGCTGTTGAAAGAGACAGTAATAGATGCGAAGCTATGATGATTCCACTAATCCCGTGTTCACGAGAAACCCACCCAGGGCCATCTGTCTAATTCTCTTGTCAAAAAGGAAAATAGGAGTTATGATTAAGCCACTCTGAGGACAGGTACAGGATTGCCTTTCTCGTAGGCAGTGTGCAGAGACCATCCCAAGGTCAGAGTTTTGGATATGGCACAGGCGTGAATATTCTCTCCACCTGAAACACATTTTAATGAGCTTCATTTCCACCCAAAGCATCCCAAAGGCTGTGCTGTGGCCAAGTGAATGAGTCTGTAGGATGTGTGTAGGAAGGCTGAGAACACATCAGAGCTTCGCAGGTCCAAACCTGCGCCTCCTTATGTCACCCATCTCACGTGGCATCCACGAGCAAGCAGTGGCAGAGACTAGATCATGCTGTGGGTGTGGGTGACTTGTGCCCACCAGTTATGGCCGAAGTAAGTCCTCACCCCATCAGTCCGCACAGGGTTGATCTGTAGGTAATTAACACGAGATCGTCCTGGAATAGGGTGGGCCTGATGCAGTCTGCCTGCTGCCCTGATAGAAAGGGGATGCTTGCACACACACACACACACACACACACACACACACACACACACACCACACACGATGCAGTGTAAAGGTAGAGACAGAGAGGTTGGAGAGGACAAACTAATGAAATCAAGTGAAAAAGTAACACTGTTCTAATCTCAACGTGGGATGGATGACAGTGGGATTAATCCAGTTTGAGGTTCAAAAAACAGTTTCAAAGTTTGTATATGGATAATGAATTCATTAAAGAGCCGAGAGTGGCAGAATGATGCCCCCTCACGAGCTCGAGAAATCTTCCAGGTAGTACACTATGCATCCTATAATGGTACAGTCATTCAGTTTAAACCACGGTGGCACAGGCTTGCTTATTTGTTTGGACAGCCAAATACTTTTTATCAGGGGAATGGGCCTCAGGGGGTGGACCTGGGGCCTCACTGCACAGCCTGTCCACTGGCACAGCCTCCAAAACCCCGTGGCTTCATCACACCTGGAAGCTCTGGAGGGCTGGAGAAGGTCTCGGTGTGCAGGGCTTTGAGGGCATCATCTGCTCAGAACCAGGGCCCACTGTGGCTGGGGGCTGCCGCTGTGCCAGCTGGCTGGTGAAGTCACGCTCCCCAGAGTTTTTCTGTCATCCAGGAGCTGGTCATCCTTGGACAGCCGCTGCTCATCAGCGGCCACTTGAGGATGGCCTTGATGGTGTGCTTCAGCTCGAACAGGATGCTGGAATCCATGGTGTCTGTGAAGATGGTGGTCTTGTGTGCCAGATCATGAGAGACACATCCATCCTGGTGGCTACTTCTGGCTCCAAGCACCTGGCGGCACAGGCTTATAATCCCAGCACTCAGGGGGCTGAGGCAGGAGCATCATGAGCCAAGAACAATTGGAACTACATGAAATGAATAAATGAAAATGATGAATAAAGACGCATTCCAGAAGGGAAGCTGTCTCCTGGTTAGGCAGGGACAGGAGATCCCACCAGGGGAGGAAGCCCCAGGTAGTGCCCCTAGAGGACGCTGTGAAGGGCCTTGTTGCTCTTCACGTTTATGTGGCTCAGTTTCACTCACCTTCTCTTCTGGCTGCCATAAGGGAGGTAATGTCTGGGCAGGGAGTGGAAATCTGGCAGATCTCTTGTCTGCGCCCGGGATGCGACTGTCACTGTTTCTACGGCATTGGGTAGCACCCCCGACCTCCTGGCCACTTATAACTGAGAAGGTCCTCATTTGGAATAGGGTCTTTGGTTTAAAATGAGATTTACTGGACGAGGGTGGCCTCTAACACAATATGACTAGTGACCTTAAGACATGTCTTGAAGATATCCAGGGGAAGCCACCAATGAATAGAGAGAAAGGGCCCGTGATGGCAGAGGCAGAGATGGCAATGACCCGGTTGGTGTGTCCACAGGGAACACAGAGGAGTACCACCGAGGCCGGCCTTGTGGAAGGAGGCTAGGGATGGGGTCTTCCCACTGCAATTCTGCAGGGTCCAGTGTCACTGACATTTGGAATTCTGGCGTCCACTACCCAGCTTGTGATATTGTGTTCTGGCATCTGCAGGACAGGAATACACGAGTCAGGGCCAGAAACCTCTGCTTGGTGCCCCCAGCTCAAATAGCCATGTGGGGATGCCATGCTAAAAGAAGCAACCCCCTGCCTCACACTTGGAGAATGATTCTGTTCTGGCTGCGTTTTGTTAGCTGTTTGTTTGTTTTAAAACAGACTCTTCCAACTCACCCCACAGGGACCCAGAACAGAAACCATGGCTGAAGGGTCCAAGCCAACTCAGCAGCCTCTTCCTGGGGCAACCGAGGAAAGGGCCACAGAGCCACAACATGGTTAGTTCCAGTGCCTGGGTGCGGAGCACAGTCCCCGTGGCAGTCAATCCCCAGTCCCACCTGCTTCCCAGCCTTCACCCTTCTCACTGGACACCAGCCTCCCCTGCAGCTCACCACTTGTGCGGTTCCCACACGAGCAGCCTCCCACCCTGGCCGGATGATCTCAATGTGCAGAGGAGAGGCCTCCTCTCTGGCTGCTTAGTGTCCCCTCAGAACTAGAGCGGAGGGAGATTAGGGGTTGCTAATTTGGGACCAGGACTGATGCGCTATAAAAAGCAAGGAGGCTTTGGGATCTGCAAGCCATTTTAGAAATGCATCCCACACACAGAAAGGATGAAGTCAGTGGGATTTGTCTCTCTCCTCACCTTTTCCTCTTTAAAGATCCTCCCAGCACCTTCCCTGAACCCTTCATGCCTTCACTGAGGGCCCTGCCACAGAAGCTCTGGTCAGAGGTGGCACACTCAGGCCTCTCAATCCAAGGCCAGCACCTTACCTGTCCTTCTGGGAATCTGGGGACCCAGAACCATGGGAGGAAATTGGAAAGGGCTTGAATGGGGGTGGCAAGGAAGTGACAGGTGGAAGGGGGCTGGCCCTAGTATGATGTCCCTACCCGGAACACTGGCTCTCGAGTGGGACCCCAAGAAAATCACCCTGAGTTCTCGCCAATGGCGTTTTACCAAGCTATGACTTTCAACGCCCCCAGAGAGAGAGGGTGGGGCTGGGACATCATAGATATCTCCTCTCAGTGTCAGAGAAGAGATGCGTAAGGCTGACTTGGCAGGGGATTTCTCTCTGTCCATCAGAGCATCACATGGACTTTGGAGGGACATGAACGTCAGACTTTCTGGGGAAGTCTTTTTGTTTCAGATCCAGGGCTAGCAGCTTGGGCCCTGGCCTTAACAGAGCCAGTTCCAGGTCTTCTGAAGAAAAGCATGTAACATAGTTTTCTTCTTTTTTTCTTTTTGTATTCTTAAAATTACCCCCCAAACTGTGTTTTCTTTTTTCCTGTCCAACATAGGCTACTTGGAATAGATGGCAAACATTCCTCTCTGGAAGGCTACTAGCTTTAAAGAGACCCCTGTGAGCTCAGTAATAAATCCCGGGAAGTTTGTTTGGGGACGTAATATCTGCTGTGTGGCTACTGAGAGCCATTATGAAACACACCCAGGATGGCAGGAAGAGAAGCCAGCACTCAGAAGAGACACAACCCTGATCACATGTCACCACTTGAATCGGCAGGGAACCCCTGGGCTGGGGACCTCGGTGTGGTAGGACCAACAGCCTCTGATGGCCCTCCTGAGACCTGAGGCTGCTCCTGTTCCTCTCTGACATAGGCCCAGGAGGGTCCTGGGTACAGGGTGGAAGCCAGAAATTGTAGCATCAGGGACACTCCAGCACAGGCAGATGCTGTGGGGATGTGCTTATCTAATGCTGTTTTATCTTAGAGATAAAGGTAGTATCAGGCTTCCTATTAGCAAAACCAGTCTTAATGGGGAGTGGTGGGCATGACCAGGGTAAGATGCTTGATTCTGTGGAAAGGCTGTCCTGTGGCAGCCTACTCTCCTGGTCTCTTATACTGAAGTACAATTACTTTTGTGCTTTACATACTTTGTAGTGTCACACAATACTATACTGTAACAATAAAACATGGGTAGAGACGTAGTTCAGTGATAGAGCATTTCCCTGGCATGTGTGAGGCTCTGGGTTCAATTCTCTGCATCATAGAAACAAAACAAAAGAAATCAAAAATAAGATATTAATAAAATAGTATAATGTCTATATACCTATTGTAGATAACGTTAGTGTATAATGGTTATATGTTTCAATTTATATAGGATAGCATAACTTATGTATTGTATATGCATCTATTTCTTTTCTTGTGACTGTGATAAAATACCCTGAAGAAGGAAATTTAAGGGAGAAGAGTTTACTTTGGCTTGTGGTTCCGTATTTCAGAGTATCATGGCAGGGAGTTAGAGTGCCAAGAGCCTTAGGAAGCTGGTCTTGTTACATCCACAGCCAAGAACGGAGCAACAAATGCACTCAATGTTAGTGCTCCACTCAGTTTCTCTACTTTTACACAGCCTACAATCCATCCCTAGGGAAGGAAGGGACTCACAGTTAGCAAGCAATTCTTCCTACCTCAGCTAACACAATCAAGATAACCCCCCACAGACATAACTGGAGGCCCATCTCCCAGGTGATTCTAACTACCATCAAGTTGACAATCAACAACGTGACAGTATGGTATATTAGTCATTGATTTTCTTAGGTTATAATAATTTATTTAATCCAAAATACTGAGAAGATTATCATTTCGATACATAACCAACATAAACTTATTAGCTAACGATACGTAGTTTGTTACTAAGCCTTAAAAACTCTCTGCATGTTCAGCGTCCAGCAGCTTTCTACTTAGAACAGCCACATTCCAGGTGAATTGTAGCTCTACATGGAAAGTGGCTGCCACTCAAAGTGTAGCTCCAATGCCTCTGACCTCTGACCTCTGACCTTGGGGAGGTGAATGATCCAAAGCATGTTTTCTATCAGAGATGAGAAAACATGCCCTCCCTCCAAGCATCTCTCCTCAGGATCAAGCAGGAAAGAGATGTTTTCTTGAGAAACACCAGGAGCTGCGGAGGGAAGTCTCCAAAGTCAGGTATCACTTCCGCTTGCTGCTTCGCAGGGAGCCAATGATTGACTTTCAACCTATACAATTAAAATGCGTCTTATGCTTCAAGCTGCCCCTTAGGAGGATCCTGCTCCCAGCAGCCACCACCACCCCCACGACTGCTGACCCTATCACAAGCTCTGGCTCTAGATCTCAAAGACGCAGCTTTTTTTTGTAATCATTTCCATCCTCCAGACTTTTTATTTCTTAAGTTCAAATACATTAGTGTGCCCCAGGCCGACTTCATTATCATTTTGTTTGCCAGCTTTAACTGAGGATGACCGCACCCTAGCGTTTGACCACGTGCTTTTGAGACCATCCCCTTGCCAGTTGGAGGAATTTCCGTGAACAAGTGACACCCTTTTGAAGTATGTGCGTGCCTGTGGTCTGTATGAGGATACGTGCACATGAGTGCAGCTGCCCTTAGAGGCTCGGAGAGGGGATCATATCCCCTCGAGCTGGAATTAATGGTGGTTGTGAGCTGCCTGATGTGGGTGCTGGGAACTGAACTTGGGTCCTCTGCAAGAGCAATATGAGCTCTTAGCCTCTGAGCTATCTCTCTCCCCCAGGTGACATCTTAATTTCCACTCATTTCAGCTTCTTGAAATGTGCTTCACAGAACCTTCTGGTGACTGGCATTCTTAACTAAAAAGAGGAGGTCTGCTTCTGATTTTAGATAAGACATTATTCAGCAAAATCCGTGTGTCACTCACCATGTCCTCCTGAGCCCTGGCAGCCTTCATTGCCTTTGCCTAGTCACTCTGTGAGGCCTGGTGTCATGATAATCTGAAGGGATGTGGTCTCTTGTCAATCACTGCCTGGATCATGTCCTGGAGGAACAGAAAACAGGGCACAGCCATCTCTGCCAGGGTTTCTTTCCTTCTCTTTTTTACATAAGTTCTTATGTAATCCAGCACCTGCTCTGTGTGGGGCCATTGTAGCCTTTCCTACGTTAAGGAAGAGTCCTACACGCACTGTCACAGCCACCCACATTCTCACATCCTTTCTCCATCATATATCTATGACCACAATTCCAGGAACACTCATGTGCACAATCATACTCTAACTCTCTCTCTCTCTCTCTCTCTCTCTCTCTCTCTCTCTCTCTCTCTCTCTCTGTGTGTGTGTGTGTGTGTGTGTGTGTGTGTCTTTGTCTCTCTGTTCTCTGTCTCTCTCATACACACATCCCTTCCTCCTGGGGTCTTCTATGAAGGACAGAGTATGAATGTGTACAGTGTGTGCATGAGTGTGTGTAAAAGAATGTGGGTGTACAAGTGTGGCTGAGTGTGCATGTTTGAGAAGTGGAGAACAAGGGTGTGGAAACACACGTGTGTGTGTGTGTGTGTGTGTGTGTGTGTGTGTGTGTGTGTGTGACTATACAGCAGGGACCAAAGCCTTTGGATAATCTCTGAGTGTTTAGGCCCCTGGCACCTCTGTGAGGGATCAGGCTCCTTTCTAAGGCTTTTGGGGGCCTCTGACCTTGGTGGTGGCATCCGCAGGTGCCCTATACCCCTAGGGTGACTCTGAGCTACACACATCATCTAGGACACCCTGGTGCTAAGATGGGAACGAACTTCTTGCTAGAAGAACATGCTGTGCAAGTTGGGAAAGGAACAAATAGTCGCTCCCACGCCTCCCACGCACGGGCCTGCAGCAGGCAGAGGGATGAGTGATGGCTGAGTCTTAGGCAGATGTGGGAGCAACCCCAGCCAAGACTCCGTTGCTCCGAGGCTTAATTAAAGCTCTTCCTTATTATTTTATGTCAGTTTCCTTCCAATGAGTCGCTGCAAGCATCGCTGTAGGATCACGCTGGGCTCCCCCCCCCCCACACTAACAAACATTCATTTAAAAATAGCCCAGTAGAATCCAACCCAGAACAGGACACATTTGACAATAAGCTTGGGGTGGTTGTATAAAGCATACATATATAGAATTTAAACAGGATGAATGCTGTTCATCCCTTGCACAGAAAGGATGTGGCTGGGGTTGGGGCGATTGTAGTCAAGACTTCAGTGGACTCCACTGTGCTGAGGAGCCCACCATTTTCACACCCCAAGGTGATTCTGCAATCACCTGTTCCTCTGCCTCCTGCAATGCCCACAGCCTCATTTCACAGAACCGTCACAGAACCGTCACCATTGCCAGGCCCCGCCGCCGCTTGCCTCAGCCAGCTGGGGGTGGGTGGGTGGGCTCCCAAGCTAGAGACCTCACGTGGTGAGTTGTGAAGCGCTGGCAGAGGGAGCTCCGGCCAGCCAGGGAAGGGTTTTGCTGCCAGCGTCTTGGTTTTGAAGGTTCATGAGGTAGAAACAGAAATGAAAACTGAGACATCATCCAAGGGCAGAGCAGGGGCTGGAAGAAGAGCCCTGGGTTCACCAGGGATCCACTAGTGGCATCCGAAGCTTCTGGCTTCTGCAGGCTCCATCACTCATGTGCACACACCTACACACACACACACACACACACACACACACACACACACACATGCACACGCTTAAAAAATAATCTTAAAAAGAAAACCCTCCAGCAGTAAGTGTTGGGATGGTCAGCCTATGAACCAGGAGCTCCCAGGACATTCTGCAAGCTATTCAATCTCATCATAATAACCCATTTTCTGCTTCACTTGACTACAGTGAGAGTTTTGTTGCCTGCAACCCAGAACCTGGACGAGTTCATCCTTGCTGTACATGTTCACATCCAACATTTAAATACAAACAGCAGGAGACTCGGTGTCATGTTTATTTGCGTTTCGATCATTTTTGAAAGTCGGGCTAAGATGGGCGCAGTGCCTGGGCACAGGATCAGGACTAGTGAGGTAAGGTCTGCAGCATGGGTGATGCTCCCTGGGGCTGCCGAGAGGGAGATCTGTGCATCATCATCATCATCATCATCATCATCATCATCATCATCAGAAACTGTGGTGGTATTGTATTGCCCAAAATATTGTGTACGCTAATAAACTTATCTGGGGTCAGAGAACAGGACAGCCACAATATTAAAGGTTAGGCAGTGGTAGCACACGCCTTTAATCCTAGCATTCTAGAGGCAGAAATCCATGTGTTCAAGGATACACCCAAGCATGGTGACCAACGCCTTTAATCCCAGAAAGCAAGCCTTCAATCCCAGGGAGTGGTGGTAGAAAGAAGAAAGGTATATAAGGCATGAGGACCAGAAACTAGAGGCATTTGCCCTGGAGAGGCATTTGCCCTGGAGAGGCATTTGGCTTGGAGAAGCATTTGGCCTGGTTAAGCATTCAGGCTTTCAAGCAGCAGTTCAGCTGAGAGTCATTCGGATATGAGGACATAGAGGCTTCCAGTCTGAGGAAACAAGACCAGCTGAGGATCCGGCAAGGTGAGATAGCTGTGGCTTGTTCTATTTCTCTGACCTTCCAGCATTTACCCCAATAACTGGCCTCAGGTTTGATTTTATTAATAAGTCCTTCTAAGATTCATGCTACAAGAAACAGCACGATAGGAAGGTACAGATGAGTGGAAATCAGTTCTATTACTCATTCCTTTCAAAATAGACAAATTCTATAAAAGTTAAAGGACTTTAGTTTCCCCACAGGTCAAACTCCTCTTTGCTTCCTTTGTCAAGTATTAATATTCTATGAGCGTCTGGTTATTTTTGGTTGGGCACCTAAGGCATCCAAATGACTTAGGTTTCTCTGCTTCTAGATTCCCCAGTAGGACAATCTCAGACTTCTTAACACCACCACCCTTCCCCCAGCCCTTCCACACACAATACACCATATTGTAACATGAATCTTAAAAAGTCTTATTAATAGAAAACCCAGAGCCAGATATTGGGGTGAAAGCTGAAAGATCAGAGAAGCAGAACAGGATTTACCTCTACAAAATCCTCAGCCCTAAGAGAGTGAGCTCCTGTTTCCTCATGCTTTATATACCTTTCTGTGTCCTACCATCTTACTTCCTGGAATTAAAGATGTGTGTCACTACTGCCTGGTTCTGTTTCTCTCATGTAGCTCAGTGTGGCCTTGAACTCACAGAGATCTCTGCCTCCTGAGTGATAGGATTAAAGGTGTAGGCCATCACTGCCTGACCTCTGTGTCTAATTTAGTGGCCCGCTCTGTTCTCTGATCCCCAGGTAAGCTTTATTGCGGTACACAGCATATCATCACATCATATGGTTTTCTTTAATAGTATTTAAAATTGTGATGTAAATCACGCTGTGGGCTCAGCAAAGGTGTATCTACAAGCTGGGCCTATGGCACAGGCCTCTAATCCCAGCTACAGCCTTGGGAGACTGATGCAGTAGGATTAGAAGTTTAAGGTATCCTGCCTAGATACCTTAGTAAAATCCTATCTCAAAGCAAAACTAAGCACTAGGAAGCTGAGACAGAAGGATCACTATGAGTTGTAGGCCAGCCTGGGCTAATGAGTGAGACACTGTCTCCAAAAGCAAACCAAAAAAGTGCAGTGTTTGCATGTAACCTCTTCATATCCTCTTATGGAACTCAGATCACCTCTAGGTGATTTATAAAACATACCACAGGTCCGTGCTCACAGCGACTACACTGCATTGCTTAGGGAGCAAGGACCACAGCAAGTGTCTCTATGTGCTCAATGCAGACACAATTTTTTTCTGAACAATATATTTTGATCATTTTCTTTCCCCTCCTCAACTCCTCAGATCCTCCCCACCTCCCTACCTACCCAACTTCATGTTCTCTATCTCTCCTCAAGCCCCAAACAAAAACCAAAACACAAAAAATCAAAACAAAACCCTAGTTGTCTAGTTGGGCCATTGTCTCCCTCATTATATGTGGACTTCATTTAAATTCCTTCCATATAGCATATATTTTAGGAAGCTTCTGGAGTAGCAGGTTTCTACATGGTTTTTCAAATGGCTGTTAGTGTTGCTTTCCCTCCCCATGTGTCCTTCTCTTCCACCCTCTTCCTATCTAATCCTCCGTTCTAGTCCCCCCCTCATCTCTTTATAACACCAGATTCTATTTCTCCTCCTTGGAAGACCCCCTTTCCCTCAGGTTCTCACCAGCTACTTAACCTCCTCTGTGGTTATTTGGATTGAAACACACATCTTTAAGTCTTGAAAGAAACAGTTTAATTTTCAATCTTTTTCATCCACAGGGAGTTGAATCCTCACTTGGTGTGGAGTGGATCCACATCCCTTGGGTGCGGAGCAGTCTATGCAGGTGAAAGGGACTGGTTGCTGGAAAGGGTTCTCACTTTGAAGGGATAGTCGACCCGACAGCCCTCCACAGTCAGATGTACCAGTCACGACTCAATTATGGTTCACAGAGATTATAGGCTGGCTCATTTCACTCAGACCACTGTCAGAGCTGAAGTTACATTTTAAGTTTTAATTACTATGCCTAAGAGATCCATGAAACAAAACTGTCTCTGAATGCAAGTCTCTTGCTCAAGTTCCTGAAATGCTGGAGGCTATTGTTTATGGAGATAACAAGCCACAAGTTTTCACTCCGCTAAACAAGTTTGTTTGACCTATCTACACCGGATGTGCTTGATCACACATGGTTGCAGTTTCACAGGTAGGAAATACATCAGGATGTATACTTGCCCCTGACTAGATGTAGGCTGGAAGTACATCAGAATGAATGCTTGTCCCTGATTGGACCTGATGGGAAATGCAGTGAATTATTCGTTTTCCTTCTTAAGCTGCTGCAAAACACGACTCAGGGCTATTTTCCTAGGAACCTGAGTATGGACCTGGCCAGAGCCCAGTATTTAATTAAAGCTTTCTTCAAATTTGGCTTTAAGCTCTGGTAGTGGTCTTATTCTTGGTCAGTGGGATTAACACCACCTTCAGCCCAAGCTGGTTCTTCTTCCTTATTCTTTTTTAACTTAAAAAATATCTCAAGAATTACCCAGTGTATTCTAGAACATTTCTTACCAAATCCCATAAAGCTATCACAGTACACATATGGCCTGTTTCCTATGATATAATTGAAGGGAGCTTAATTAACTGTGTTGCAAGAACATAACCAAATATGCCAGTTTCTGAAGTGGAGCCAGGCCTGATGGCACACACATGTAATTCTAGCTATTTGGGAGGCTGAGGCAGGAGGATGGGGGTGTAACGTCTGTCTAGGCTACATAGCTTGGTCAAGACTGCACAACTTAGAGGCATCTCAGAATAAAACGATACTACTGATGTACTCAGTGTAAGTGCTTGACCAGTCTCAGAATAAAACGATATTACAGATGTACTCAGTGTAAGTGCTTGACCAGTTCACAAGACTCCAAGTTCAGTGTCCATTACCATTTGAAAAGAATAGGAGGCCAGAAGACGCCATCCTTGCTAGTCAAGGGATTTTAGCATTTAGCTAAAATTTATTCCTGGGACACACCCACCTCCTGGCACCAAATTCAGATTCAGCAAAATTCTTCATTTTTTTCCCCAATGTTTTATTTTTGTTGCATGTGGATTCTTTACATGGCAAAAACTTTAAACCTAATCTGGCATGAACGACAGAGGGGCTCCCTAGCCCCGGGGAGCTACTGTCAGCCCTGCCTGTCACTCTGCTATCCCTCTGTGCCGACAATCTTATCCCAAGCCCTTCTCCCTCTGAGGTCTGAGAGAGTCACAGCCTCTTCCCCGTCTCACACAATGGGAAAGGGTGGACTTGTTTGCAAGGGCTGGGTGGAAAGGATGGTCGACAGCCTCTGGATTGCACACTGTGTTTATTGGCAAGGATCATCTGGAGTCCCGGCCCTGCCTGGGCTCCCCAGGGAGGAGGGTGTGAACTCAAATGAAAATCTAGTTAGGCTGAGGAGGGCAAAGGTCAAAAGACATTCTCAGCAGGCCACACAGGGGGACTTCCCAGTGACCTTCGGGAAGTTGTCTTTCGCAGAAGGCCAAACTTGGGAAATTCTCCTTGGAGATATTTCCTGGCACAGATGGGTTAGAAGGGAAAGTGGGGAGTCTGTTGAACTTCAAAGTAAGGTGACAGCTGGAAATGCGCCCCCATATCAGCCTGGATATGCGTTCAATGAAAGGGTTCCCCCATCCCCCAACAAAATTTATTTAAAGAACGTTGTCTTTTAAGTTCTGAAGCTGAAAACATACATAAAAGATAATTTTAGTAACAATTCCCAATAGTCACGGCTCAGTGTGGGATCTGAATATGTTAATAAGGAGTGTAGTTGTCTGATATAATACGGTTTATGGAAAAATCATTCAGGAGTTGCCAGCGTCTGCCTTTTATCCAGGATTCCCTGAGTAGGGCGCCTGCCTCACACAGCAGGTAACGGTGATGTCCTTGGCCCTTTAACAACTGTCTGAGGACCAGCGCTCTCTGGCTTTCAGATCCCTGCTCAGCAAGGCCAGTCCTAGCACGGCTGACAGCTGCTCATACAATTGATTAACACAACGCAGGTTTTGAATGAGAGCACCAAGCAATGTGGACCAGAGGTGAGCACTTCCTTTTGGTTTTCCTCACTGTCTCTGAAAAGCCCAGCACTTCTGATGCACAGTCAACCAAGACTCCATTAGTGTGTTTGTGTGTGTGTGTGTGTGTGTGTGTGTGTGTGTGTGTGTGTGTGTGTGTGGTGTCCTTTCTTCCTTCCTCCCTCCCGTCCCTGATTCCCCTTCCCTCCCCCTCTTCTCTTTCTGAAACTTCCTATTTGGTCAAGTTTATTTGAATAATGTTCACGTCACTTCAAAAACATGAGCTTTTGTGATAATCTCCGAGACCCAAGAAAACCACACTTTCCCCCACAATCCACTATCTGGGGCCACAGCACTTCGTGGCGCTCCTCCGTGTAGTTAACTGTAACAGTTCCCACAACTACAGTAATTTGGGCCCCAGAACTGAAATGACTCTTGTGTCTAGTCTCTTGCCTGCCTGCTCCATGGGCCCCGGCAATAGCCAACTGGGAAAGATGCTTGGGGACCATCTAATGTCTTCTAACTGACTGTTTGTTGGTTATCCCTAGCAATGGCAAAACTTGGGGTGAATGGGAAACTTCAACCCCCTTTCTGCTTCTGCCTACAAGCACCCCAGATTGTGAGCACACAGTGGGCTCTGAATTTTAGGGACCCCCTCAGCAAGGTTTCCCCCAAATAAAGGCTAGGATTATCCTGTCAACTGCTTTCTGGTCTCTTTTCCCCTCTTGATGAGCATTCAGTCTCTCTGTCTCCATCTCTGTTGTTGTCTCTGTCTCTATATCTCTGTTTCTGTCTGTCTGTCTGTCTGTCTGTGTGTGTGTGTGTGTGTGTCTCTGTGTGTGTGTGTGTGTGTGTGTGTGTGTGTGTGTGTGTGTGACATGGTAGTGGTGGTACTGGCGTTCAGACCCGTGCCCTGGCCATGCCCAGCAAGCCCTTCTCACTAAGCCGTATCCCAAGTCCCTCTTTTCCAAAAAACTCCTGGGCTTTGGTGCCTAAACAAATTCAATACTTAGTTTCCTTTATTGTTTTTTTTTTTCATCCTAAATAACAGAAAAGGAAAAGGAGATGATTCAATCTTTTGCAAGACCCAAATCTTCCTGTGGTAAGATAATTGATCGAATAATTATTTGATTGAAAATCCGGACTGGCTAAACACCTGTTCCAGTTTTCTGTCTGATCCCTCTCCAAAGGACTTTGACAGTTGTCGGAATGCAGATTTTCACAGAGTTCCTCTGCCAAGACAAATGGCGGCTTTCGTTGTTGGAAACTTGGTGCTGGAAAAAGCTCAATCAAGTAGAACCTTCTACACTTTGCAGGTGACTGATCTCATATTCCAGTTCTGTCCGACCTCACATGCTGTGGAGGATGCGCGTCTTCAGGAAATACAAACTATAAACACACAAAAATTCTTCTTAAAATATTTTGACTCAAGTATTACTTAAATCAAGAATTTCTGGCATAATTACACAACATACACTAAGATAATCCATCCTTTTGCATGGATCCATATATGACAAGAAACAGTGTCAAAAATGTTTGATGCTGTCTTCAACACCCTCCTCATGTTAATTTTTTCCCCAATACTATAACAAAATACCTGATGCTGAGCATTTATCAATAAAAGAAGTTTGGGGCTGGAGATGTAGCTGTTGGCAGAGTGCTTGTCTGGCATGCCAGAGGCACAGCTGGGGATGGTGGTCACACCTGTATTCCCATGACTGAGGAGGAAGAAGTAGGAGGTTCCAAAGCTCGAGTTCAAGGTTATTTACTCTCTGTTACAGAGAAGTTTGTAGTCAGCTTGAGATACCTAACAACTCTAAAAGCAACAAACAACAAAACAAAAAACAATAAATTAAAAGAAGGGAGGTTTGGGTAGATGGTACAGCTTGGTGGTAGAGTGTAGGGGCATGGTGCCTGGGTTGGCTCCCCAGAAACATACACACACACACTCACATACACACACGCACACGCACACGCATGCACGCACGCACGCACACTCACGAGCGCACACACGTTTTGATTTGGTTCACAGCATATACATGGGCATCAGTGGCTCTGTTGGGAACTGAATAGTGGATGGTATCAAGATGATGGGGGATCACTTGAGGGAAAGAGGCCACACCACAGACCGGAAGTCATCCAGCTGCTGAGCAGCATGTCGGTTCTTCATAACAAAAGAGGATGAGAACTAACGGGTCTGTGAGAACTTCACTCCCTCGAAGGGAGATGCTCCCATGGCTCCCCTGGACTCTGCCTCATCCCAACATCTCCGCAATGGGACCAAGCCTTTGTGAGGCACTCTCAAACCCCACCATTACCCCTGTTCTCTTGCCCTCTCTGAGAAGATCATGAAGATGGTCAGATGTTGGGTCCTACATTTGTGGAATCGTGGCAACCTGACGCTAGTTCAACTTGGAGTTTTCAGCATAGCAGCTGTATGGAACGGATGTGCATTCTTCCCCGGAAACTGCTTGGAATTGCCATCTCTCAATGGGCTGAACATGAAATGACATTCCCTCACGGGGCTGGGAACTGCAGCCGTGAACCAGGACTCAGAAGTGAGCAAGCGAACAAGTGAGCAGTGCTGATGAGCTAGGATGCTGGTGGGTTAAAGGGCATTTTCACTGTATCTTACCGTGAGTACAGAGGAGCATGATGACCCCACCGTAAACGGAGTGGCGTGTGTGCACATTAGTTAGCTAGGGATACTAACTATGCTTCATCGAATTTCTCTTGCTTGTTGTCCATACTCTAGCATGCCCCTTCCACACAGGACGTAAGGAAGAAGGCACATTTAGTACGTAACAGCCTGGCAATGAGTCTCGTGGAAACAAGAGTTAGTCCGTGAATCTCAGTAATGCTGCTTTTCCAAGAAGGAAGTGAAACCAAAAGGTGAACATATCTCAGGTTATGAATGAAGGTGCTTATTAACGTATAATTGTGAGACATTTGTTTGGAATGTGGAATCGTGTCTCCATGAAACAGTTACAAGCCATGGCTCACCAACCTCCCACATACAAGTGAGTTAAGTTCGGAAGTCAGTGGGCTCACGACATGTACACACTCCTGAGAGAAAAACTGGCAGTTTGAATGCTGGGGACAGGGAACCCTACTGTGCCTCAGTAAAACTCTGCTTTGGAGGTAAGTTGTATGCTTCCTTACCACAGCAGAAATGCCTGGTTACCTGACTCCAGGCCCTCAGCCTCACTTCTGAGCTATTTCAGATCTCAGCGAATAATGGGTAATTGTCAGTTTCCCAGGTTACCATACCACAGTGCCAGAAATGATGTTAGATCCCAGATATTACCCATCTCCCAGCTTCAGAGACCACGTGTTTTCTGAAGGCTGAAGGGAGGACCCTCCTCGCTCCTCTAACTCCCGGCACACTCTCGCTGGGAACCATCACTCTAGCCCTGGGCTGTGTTGGTGAGGGTGTCCGTTGCTGTGATAAACACCATGACCAAAAGCAACTTGGGTTCCAAGCTTGTAGTCCGTCATGCAGGGAAGTCATGGGAAGGAATGCAAGGCAGGAACGTGGAGGCAGGAGCTGATGCAGAGGTCATGGAGGAGTGCCATTTACCAGCTTACTGGCTTGCTTCTCAAGGCTTGCTCAGTCTGCTTTTTGATACTACCCAGGACCACCTGCCCAGAGATGGCACTGCCCACAGTGAGCCGGACCTACCCACATCCATCATTAACCAAGAGAATGTCTCGCAGACTCGCCTACAGACAGATTGTATGGGGGTATTTTCTCAGGTGAGAGTCCCTCTTCCCAAAGGACTCTGGCGTGTGTCAAGTTGACGTAACGCTAAGCAGGGCCAGGACCTTCTCCACTATGTAAGCATCTGTGTGACGGTGTCCAAATGGTCCTCTTCTTGTGAAGAAACCAGTAACGGCAGGTTTAGTGCCTATCCTAGCCCAATCCGCCTTAACCTCAATATAGAAAGGGATGTTAGAGAAGGGATGGAGCCAGGTCATTGTCACCTCAGGCAGGAAGGACAGATGACTTTGCTACCTCATTTGTTTGCTTATTCTCTCTTCCCTTCCCTCCCCTTCTTCCCTCCCCTTCTTCCCTCCCCTTCTTCCCTTCCATTCCCTTCCCTCTTTTCCTTCCCTTCCCTCTTTCCCTTCCCTTCCCTTCTTCCCTTCCCTTTCCTCCTTCCCTTTTCCTCTTCCCTTCCCTCCTTCCCTTCCCTTCTTCCCTTCCCTTCTTCCCTT
>CABHPP010130949.1:9162-25982 GCA_902168425.1 Peromyscus attwateri | reverse complement strand
CCTTCCCTTCTTCCCTTCCCTTCTTCCCTTCCCTTCCTTTCTTCCCTCTCTTTCCCTCTCCTTCCCCTCCCCTCCCCTCCTCTCTCCTCCCCTCCCTCCTCTCCCCTGCACCCAGGCTTCACAGGTCTGTTTCCTCATGGAGCTTCGCTTTGCCTCTCCAGTTTCCTCCCGCCTCTAGATGCTGTTTCCTGAGGGCTCCGTGCAGATGGAGGAGCCCTCAGGGGCATCTTCATCCCCAGAGCTGTTCTCTGTGCTAAATGCACTGCAGGAAGTCTGTGGGACACAGGGAGTGGGGATTCCTAATCTGATATCTGGTTTGAGGAAGCTGAAAGTAGAAATGCCATGGGTCACAGTTATGGCTCAGACATGGAGGAATGACTAGGTGGTCACATCACAGTTCAGGGAACCCTCTCTGCAGGGGTCAGGGACCTGGAGGAGGTCCTTCTGAACTGCTAGGTGGGATGGAGGCACCATTCTCCACAGAGGCTGGGGATGCTGGGGGAAGAGTATGATGGGGGGCCACGGTGGCTCTTGGAAGGGCAGGTCTCTAGCCATGGAGACTGAAGGAGTTCAGAGTGGGAAGGAGGTTGGCTAAGTACAGCTTAATTGCCCAGATGTTTACTGAGTACTAATTAGTAACAGCTATTAATCCAGTGCTTAGTGAATTATGGGTTTCACCCTTTACATGCACTGTCCTTCTCAGCCTCCTTTGACAGCTCTGAAAGTAGAGATAGGCGTGAAAAACTAAGCTTTTAAAAGCTGACTGGAAGTGTCACATACTTCAGAAAAGCCACCAGTGCATAGATTGACAGTTATCATCCTGAGCTCAGCTGCATGACTGCTGCTCAACAAACCACACATTCTCAGGGTTCCCTAAACATCCCTATCCCTGTCCCAGTCACTTCTACCTCCTCTGAGGTAGACATTATTGGATTACTAATACTAGGTGTTAGTAATCAGAACTAATTAGTAATCAGAACTATTATACCAAATATTAGTTCTGATTGAGTCCCTAAACGTTATGTGAATGAAATCATGCATCACGTGACTTTCTGTGCTTGGCTTTTCTTGGGCCAAACTTAGGATGGTGGCATCCATTCATGTCGTGTGCAGCAGGGCTCATCCATTTCACTGCTGCATAGTGCTCCACTGTATGAATAAGCCACAACTACCTCACGTAGTCAATGGTTAAGAAAACATTTGTTTTCTCTCCCCAACCACATTCCTCACCACCACATGATGGAACTTCCATGACTATTCCAGTTCTTGTGTTTTATGGAACACACACAAGTCTTGGGCTGGGTATGTGCTGCAGTAGAAACTCCGAGGCCCATGGATGAGAACACAGCATGCAGTTCTGAACCTTGATGTGCTCATGGTGATAAGGTGTAGAAAGGGGTGGGTGGTCAGTATGAGCCCCGGGAGGGGGGATCTGTAGGTCGTGCCACTCCCCAAATAACCACACAGAGACTTATTATTAATTATAAATGCTCAGCCATACTTGCCCACAGACCTCTGTGGCTAGATCAAACTGAAGCCCATCTTTCCCACATCCCCAGGAATATATTGGTGCTGTAGAATACCACTGTCTTCATCTTCAAGTGCTGGCTGCTCTGGGGCAGGCAGATAATTCACTAACACCAGAGAGATGGATGAGCGGCGGATGTAAAACATCCAAAGTCTTTACAAAGAGTGTGTGTGGATGCATGTCTGCATAGGTATGTTTTCATGCATGTGCCTGAAAGACCTAACTCTTTCAGATGGTTAGGAGAACTTCACTGAGCTCTTTGGAGACTGGTGGGGGATGGGAAGGGACAGCCTGCTGGCCATCTGTGACAACAATAGTTGTCCTCTTAGGCATCCTCAGCACCAGCATCCCCAGGGCACACATATTAGGCCTCAGTGAAGGTAGAGGAGGCACGGAATTGACTTGTGTATGTTCTGACTCTGATGGTGGCCAACTCAACCAGCCAGCCAGTCAGCCACTGTCCATCTGCCACGCCTCCTCCTGGAGTAGTAAAGCCTGCCCTGCCTGGCTTGTCTTGAGATCGATCTCAGTGACACTAGTTCTCTACAGGACTTTACTGAGGCTCTGTCCTTTTCAGGAGCATTCTCCCTCTTGAGGAATACCTGTCAACGTTCCCTGTCTTAGGGATACGAAGGCGCAGTGGTTCTCAGAATTCTAGCTACTTACCTTGGGAGAAGGCTGCAAGCTCAGACAGCTCCCATCCTGTGCAACTGTAAGCAAGGCATTCTGGGCCACTCTTCCATCCTCCCCTGCCTGCAGTGGACATTGGAAGAAATACATAGACGATAAATCAGCGCTTAATTAATAAGAGTCGCGAGGTGGCTGCTCAGGAGGGAAAGGAGTATAAAAGGTCTCCCTGTAATGCAGAGCCAAGTCTCAAGGGGAGCCAGACCCTGAGGCATCCCTGCAGGCTGGGAGGGCCAGGGAGCCAGCTGCCTGCAGGGAATGTGGGCATGAGTCACTGGGGGAGGGAGAGCGAGGAAATCAGCAAGGAAAGAAATGTGCCCGAGAGAGGGGACGGTGCATCTGCTGTGCTCCAAAGCCGGAGTGCTTACGGATTAAGAGATGGGAGAACATAGACCGTGGGCATATTTATCTTTATTGATGGGATATTTTTGGTCCTCAAAATAAAACGCAGGAATGTTCTGGTAAGTTGTTCAAGAGATCTTACGGGCATAAAATGAGAAGCCACTGTGCAAAGAAAGTTCCAACCCAGAGTTGTGAGTTCTCAGCCTGGCTCCTGTCTCAAGCTAGGACACTGGTTCCTGAGTCCCAAGAATTCTCTGCGCGGGTTCCGCTGGCCTGCTGGGTAGGAGGGCAGGTTGCTTGAGAAGGTGGAATTGCTCAGCTGTCCCTTCATTACTCATTCATTGGACATTTCTGAGTCAGGGCCACACACACACAGTCAGGGCTGTAGACACTCAGGAATCTGGGAAGTCACTATCTAAGTCAAGATCAGCAGCCATGCTCCTCTGCAGTCCTGTGGGCGGGAATGGGCCGGTTCCCTTCTCTTTCAGGCGACCTCAGAACAACAGGAATATATATTCAAAGCCCCAACAGAACTGGGCGACTAAAGGATGGCCATCGGCCTGAGTCCAGATGACCTGAGTCTGCATTTTCTCACTGTTCAGAGAGATGAGGGGGGCTGGGTCAGTGTCACACAAGGCTCCAAGCTGGAAATGTGCACAGAACTCACAGAGTTGAACCGAAAAGCAGCTTCTGTCTTCCTGGGGGAGCGGCGGAGGGGACAGAGGCAGGCAGCAGGGCATGAACAACCGCAGGTGCAAAGGGCCAGGGGAAGACTGTTTTCGTTTTCGACAGACCAGGGCACTTGCTAGGGTCCCCTAGAAGCAGGGAGTACTTTCACAATTTCCAAACGTATTTTTAAATAAGTAAATGAAGGACGGGGGTGCAGCTCGTGAGGCATGCGTGCTCACGTGCTCTGCACGGGGCTGGCTGCATCCGTTTTTGCCTTCAAACCGGACCTGTTTTTTTTCCCTTCTCAGAACCAATAACAAAGTAGAGCACCAACTGAGCAGTAAGGGAGGAGGGAGGAAGAGGAGGAGCAGGCATAGGAGACGATGGTGGTTACAGATACAGGCTAAAAAGAAAATGAGGGGAACCAGACACAGTAGCTCCCTCTGGCAATCCCAACACTTGGGTAGGCCAAGACAGGAGGATTGCCATGAGTTGAGGCTAGTCTGGGGGAAGGGATAGGCTAATAAAAGTGAAGGCTAGTCTTGTCTTTCTGGGAGTCCGGGGATTTCCTGGAATGAAGGCTCTGCTTCTTTTCTTTTTAATTTCCTTTTCCTCAGCCATAGCCTTGGCTGTTGTCGACTCTCTGGGCACACGGGGTCATGCTGTTTAGTGCGCAGGTGGGATTGTCATGAGGTTAAGAGTTTGTCTGATATCACTCTGGCAAGCCACCGAAGACCCAACCAGTTTCAGCCAGCCTACCTGAAGAGGGACTTCAGGTCTACAGCCATTCTGTCCTCACACATAAACAAGATCAGGGAGGTGGACACTCGTTTGTGCTTGTTCATATGCTACTCTGGGTGAGGTAGGGAGAAGGCGGAAGTGGAGGCTGTCTCTGGGCAATCTGAGTGAGTGGTTGAGGCAAAAGGACCCCGAGGAGGGGTGAGTGAAGCCAGCCAGGATCCTGAGGGACTGGAACTCAAGAAGGGACAAAGGGCAAAGCTTCAGGGGACTGTGGCCGGCCTGAGGGGACTCCAGGTGTTCACACAGGAGGTCAGCCTCCACCCTCTCTGCATACCAAGAGGAGGAGGATTTAGGTGGAAGGGAATTTGGTGGGAGGGGAGTGGGACCTTGTGAGAAGGCCGCCGTGGGTTCCCCGGGCTTCTCTAAGCCTGTGTACTCCCACCAGAGCCAACAAACAATCGGTATTCTCCATCTACATTCACATTAGCCAAAGAAGATCAAGTTCATATCAATTCATATTTTACATATGACCGGATCCAGGCTTCTTTGAAACACATAAAAGAAGGTACTTAAAGCCAAAAGTCAGAAATCAACCACCACTCAAAGAAAAGGCAACAGCAACCAGCTGCTCATTTTCAAATCCCCGTCCTGGCTGCAGGGAACTGCTTTTGTTCTTTTCAATAAACTTCGCAGGCCTGCCTCTCTTCTGTAGTCCTCCCTCATCATTCACTGGTATAAGATGTCACACATGATTCTGACGCAAGAACTCAGCAATTAATGATAGACCATCTTTTTACTTAAAGGTCTCACCAACGCGGCGGCCGTAGATGGGGACTGAATGGAAATATCAACATTGACACTCCAGGGGCTGGAGAGAAGATGGTTCAGCAATAAGAGAGCTTGCGGCTCTACAGAGGACCCAAGTTTGGTTCCCAGCACCTATATCAAGCGGCTCACAACAGATTGTAACTCCAACTCCAGGGACTCTGACGCTCTCTCTTCTTGCTTCAGGGGGCACCTATGCCCATGTGTGCATACACACACAATACATATACCTGCTGTGTGACAAAACATTTTCCTGGGGAGATGCAACACACATGTGAACTCACAGATGGGGGCCCATGAGAGATCCCACCGAAGTCCAACTTGGAGAATCAATGAGTTTTATTGGGGTTCCTTACAGGATATGGATAAAAGGGTTACTTACAGGAACAGAAATGTCTCAAAGACAGCTGCATCACCAAGACCCACCCCGGCATGGGAGACAGCTCACAGAAGATGGAAACCTGGAACACACTGCATAGTCTACAGGTAGCTCTACGGGTTGGACAGTGTCCTTTCCAGCTGCCTCACTTGGTCTAAGCCTCTTCCTATCAGCTCAGCTGGTTTCTGCTTCTCCCAGCATGCAGCTGATCTGGTCCCTTAGTCTTCTTTGAAGCTCTTTTTCTATTGCTTACTCTGGCAGGGTGGGGGCCTAGTGAGTTTGGTCAGTTTCAGGAACTTCCTGGAGCTATTGGGAATCTGTTTACCTTCCGGCTTAAGGAACTTCCCTGCAGGATGGAATGTTTCAATCTCAGAGGAAACTGTTACACAGTAACAACAACCACACATAAAATATTACATCTTTAAAAATTAACACATCAAAGAAGTCAGTTTGCTGAGGAAGACTGGAAGCCTTTCCCTATCTGCGCTTCATCTAACGAACAGAGCTTACACATGGGAAGGTGAGGACTATGGGGCCCTATGGAGTGCTATTTCCTGAGTGGCCACATACCTTGTGGGCTCTTTCCTCAGCTCACTAGCCCATGTCCCATCTTGGGAGTGCTTTTCCTTTCTTTCTGTCTCGTTTCTGTTTTCCTAGTGCAATCCTTTGCTCGGGTTTGGCAATAAGCATGCCATCCCTGACATCCTGGGGTCTTCTCGCCTGCCAGGATTTTTAGTTCACCTGTACTATTGTTTTTCTCTCGAACTCTAATAAAATTGCCCTTGAACTAACTTCCTTCTGAGTCCTATTTTAAATTCTCTTTTTTTTAATATAGCTGAAAATACAAAAGGGATCTTCCGTTTGTCTATTAAACACCAATGGAACAGAAGCCTTTCAAAAGCAGACACTGTGGTTCAATTGTAGACTTCTCACAGTCGTGTTCTAGCCCAACCTCCTCCTCAGAGTGTGGCCTCGCTGGGAAATAAGCCATGGAGACACCACTAGAACGGACCCATCCCGCCTGGCTGTATCCCCATATGAAGGGGAGATTGGACACAGACATACAGGAAGAGGCCACATGCAGAGGAAGGGAGAGATTGGGGTGATATTTCCACACAGTCATGGAGCATCAAAGGTGGTCAGCAAACTGCTGTGGAGGGTACAGTCACTCTCAAAGTTCTCAGGAGGTATAAACTAGGAATACCCTGATTTTGAACTCTGAGACTCATAAAGAACTACGAGACAGTGGGTTCCTATAGTTTAAGGCACCTGTGTGTGGGTGTGTGGTGTTTCATTAGGGAAATCCCAGACAGAGAATATGGCAGAGAATTTAAATTTTACTTCATATCTTCTAGACAAGGTACATTAGGTTATGGAGAGGTCTTGGAAAGGCCAGGAAAGGAGAGTGCACATCCAGTGTATCTTGAGTTTTGTCTCCATGGACACATTTTGATTTGAAACTTAACTCAAGAAAGAATAAGCCAAATTGCAGTTCACAGTGGTCAAATTCTGACGAGGCCTGACTTTAGTTACTGAATTTATGCTGTTAGGGGAAAAAGACCCAGGGTGATTTGGAGCAGGGCTCACCTTCCTGGGGTGTTAGCCTCAGCACTGGGTGATGCCCAAAGCCCTTAGGTTTGTCTCCAGCAGTCCATGAACAGTAGTGGCAAGATATGAACCTGGCTTTATATGGAGCCGCTGGATTTTAGAAGTGGTCCCACAATCTGGGGCAACCCCAGGGCACTCTCTCTTGCCAGTTATGGTGATAGGTTCTAAAAATAGTCCTGAGGATCCAAAGACTTTGAAATGTAAATGGACAAAGAAAGGCTGTGTTCCTAATCAGCTGCTCTGTGCTGCACCGGGTACGAATCTGTGAGGTCCCCAGATGAGGAAGTGATAGAAAGGTCTTTTCTTTTGTCCAGCTCTGACTTTTGAGTATCCACCAAGATGGTGAATTAAGGGATGGGGAAGCTACTGGGATCTGTTTAACCTTCCTGCTTCAGGAGCTTCCCTGCAGGATGGAATGTTTCAATCTCAGAGGAAACTGTTACACAACAACCACACATAAAATATTACATCTTTAAAAATTAACACATCAAAGAAACCAGTTTGCTGAGGAAGACTGGAAGCCTTTCCCTACCTGCGCTTCATCTAATGAACAGAGCTAACACATGGATGTGTGAATTTATGCTGTTAGGGGAAAAAGACCAGTGAGTGATTTGGACCGGCTCTCTCACCCTACTGGGGTGTTAACCTCAACACTGGGTGATGCCCAAAGCCCTTTAGGTGACGAATTAAGGGAAACGACTGAGACCCGGCCACTGTATTCGGTGAAAAGAGAAGATAGTTCTGCACAAAACCATTGAGAAAATGTGTAAAAATAACTATTACAGAGCTGTATGGAAGCACGAGGATGGTTAAGGATGGGGAAAGGACAGACACCCCGAGCCCCGCCCCCTACCCCATGCCCAACTCCATTCTTGGAGGAGGTCATGGAGAGTCTCCTGCTGGTCATAACAGGCTCCCACTTTGCTCGAGTCCACCTAAAGTGGTTTTAAAATCCTCCTTGATTCAGACAGAGACCGAACCTTCTGTCTCGAGAGAAAGTGGAGTTCTCCGGTTTCGTGCACGGGTGACTGAGGCGCCCTGCTCCTGCCTTGTTGCTTCTTTGCAGGCAGCCAGAGCTGGAGTGCTTGTGGTGGCATCTGGGAGGCTAAGGAGAACCTCCAGCCCCATCGTCTGAGAGCTGAGGGAAGGTGAGTGTGCGAAAGTGGATGACCACCTTCCTGAAACCTAGCTCCAAGGTCACCTTCTCAGCCAAGTCCCCATCTTCTTTTTTGATGTCCAGCTTCAGAGACCGGCCCCTTTTCCTTTCTTTTAAATTAGACCACTGCTCAGTTCATTCCTCTAAGAGCAGGGCTAGGCCTCGCTACACGCCTGGCTACCAGCCTCCAAAGGCAAGCCAACAGCTCCTTTTCATGTCATTAAAAATTAATTATTAATTTTGCAGCGTGGTGGTGGTGATGGTGGTGATGGTGGTGGTGGCGGCGGCGGCGGCGGCGGCAGTGGCGGCGGCGCAGGCCTTTAATCCCAGCACTCAGGAGGCAGAAGCAGGTGGATCTCTGTGAGTTTGAGGCCAGCCTGGGCTACAGGCTGAGTTCCAGGAAAGGATCCAAAGCTACACAGAGAAACCCTGTCTCAAAAAACAAACAAAAATTAATTAATTTAAAAATTAGTTGTGTTTGTGTGTGCACAGGCACACGTGTGTGCCCACATGTGTGTGGGTGCCTACAGAGACTAGAAGGGGGTATCAAGTTGCCTGGAGCTGGAGTTACAGTTGGTTGTGAGTTTATAATGTGGGTCCTGGGTGCTGGGAGCTGAACGTGGGTCCTCTGCAAAAGCAGCAAATGCTCTTAACTCCTGAGCCAGCTGTCCAGACCCTCCGTCCCCCTTTTTCATCCTGATACTCAATTATTGTAGCCAAGCTGGTCTTGAACTCATGGCAGTCCTCCTGTGTCAGCCTCCCAGATTCTGAGATTACACGTATTGAGAACTCCAGGCTTGGTCCTTTTTGTTTAATTTCCGCTCACCTGGAGGTGGCAGAGTTAACAGAATGAGTAAGCAGGCTCAACTTTCTCTTGATCTACAAGCCGTCCCCCTGCATTTGGCTCTGAACCAACTCCCGCTAACAGGCAGCCCAAGGAATGTTTTTCCAACAATTGTTTTCTTCCCCCATTTGGCTTTTAAAAATCATTGCTAGATATGGAAAAGCAGCCCCATCCAACTGAACAACAAAGGAGCGTGTTAGATGTGCATCATCTCACGCGATCTGTCAGGCTTCCTCACAGAGTCTTTACTGGAGTCTGGTTACATCCTTTCAGAACAGTGTGAGGCACTTATGACGTCACCACCCCCAGCCTTCCAGTACCCTAGTCTTTGACTCACCATTTCAAATGTAGCAATGAGCAAAATATTAGAGGTAAAGCTAGGCTTGATGGTACACATCTGTAACTCCAGTGTTCCTGAAGCCGAGGCGGGGGATTGCTAAGAATTCAAGACAAGCCTAGGCTACACAGCAAAACTCGATCTCACAAAACAGATAACCACTTTCTGGTTGGATTTAAGTCGTGGGGGAAAGCCCACTACTGTTATTCTGCTAGTTGACATAACGTTAAAACGACATTGTTTACCTATAAAGCATCTCTCAACCCTCATTAGAGAAGCTTCTATTTGCAGTAGATGGTGATCAGCACGGAGACCCACAAACAGCCAAGGTGTGGAGAACGAGAGCCTTCAGAGTGCTCAGCCCTAAGAGGAAGGAACCTTTACTGCACCCCCTCCTCCTAAGGTTCAGGGGTCATTTTGGAATAGGAAGCAGAGACGGGAAGAGCCAGAGGCAGAGAATGAACAGTGTCCTTCAAGGGAACAGTGTCCTTTGGATAGAGCAAGGCAGCTGCACATCTGAACTCAGCAGTTATGACAGCATGCACAAGCCCCATGCAATTTTGCACAAAACCAAATCCTGCTTGGAGAGGAGAGATGGACATAAAGTCCTACCCCTCGCTGAGGGACTACTGGTAATTGATAACTGCTGGGAGGTGGACAGTCAGTTTTCTTTTTGTTTTTTTTTTTTTGTTTTTTTTTTTAGACAAGGTTTCTCTATGTAGCCCTGGCTGTCCTGGAACTCCCTCTGTAGACCAGGCTGGCCTCAAACTCAGAGATCCCCCTGCCTCTGCCTTCTGAGTGCTGGGACTAAAGGCGTGCACCACCACCGCCTGGCCAGAGAGTCAGTTTTCTTTAATACTGTAGTCCATCCAAGCTGCAGAGAAAAGTCACATATCCATGAATAAAAGAGCAGCACAAATTGGGCTTGATGGATGAGGAAAAACAAAGACACAGTTGAGTAGGTAGGGAAGGGGGGTGTGAATTTGGGAGAAGTTGGTGAACATGGTCAAAGTTCTTAAAGAACTAGTTAAAAAGAAAAAAGAAAACCAACAACGAAATCCAAACAAACAAACATATTGGGGTTTAAGGAGCCCGAGCCACTTCAGGTGGGATAGTCTTCAAAAGAAACACCTGGAGAATCGTGTACACCATGGAGAACACTAGAAACACCTTGAATGTCAGAAGTAGGTTATTTGTTGGTGTGGTGATGCATGCCTGTACAAACAGCCCTTCAGAAATGAAGGCAGGAAGGTCATGAGTTCAAGGTCAGCCTCAGATACCTGAGACCTTGCCCCGCCCCCTGAAATGAGTAGGAGATTTAGCCAAACAAACGATGCAAACTCGACAGTAACAGATGTGCAGGGACTAGACCCACTGCCAGGGCGGCTTAGCAGTGGCTGGTGCTACCTGGGAGCCAGGCTGTCTGGTGGTGTGATGTGCTCTTGGCTCCAGCCAAGCTGCCTTCCATAGGACAACAACAAAAAAAAGATTTCTTATTGACTCTAGTGGGATGCTTTTCGTCAAATGAACTAACCAACTTGGAGAATATAAGGAGAAATCCATGGAGTCTGTTTAAAGGGCAAAGAATTTATTAAGGGGAGAAACTCACGGTACGGAACAGAATTGACACAGGTTCTGGAACGCTGTTCCGGCCACCTGGATCAGTCCCCCATCCAAGTCCCACAAAGGGAGCGTAGAGAGAGCGATGCCTACATACATCTCAGGTCTTAAGGGTCTCCTAGAGACCACACCCTAGGGGCATGTACTTCAAGGTCATAGCTAGATACCTGCTGCATCTCTAGGGGTGGTGCTTCAAGGTCATGGGCAGACCAGCTACCCACTACATCAGAAGGCTTCTACAGAGTGATTGCCACCGTCAAGGAGGATGGACATTTTAAAATCCTCACAACAGCAAAGTGAACCCTTGAAGGTAAGGCTAAATTCCAGATTAGGAACAAAACTTTAAAGGCTGGTAAGTGGTCATGGTTGTTTTCCATTTTAATTTTTTGAGACAAGTCTTGTTCTGTAGCCCAAGCTGGCCTTGAACTCCCAGCAAGCCTTTCGCCTCAGCTTCCCAACTGCTGGGATCACAGGAGTGTGCCGCCACCCCGACCAACCAAGTCTGCTCCACTGTTAGGGTTTGCTCACTACCCCCACTTCAAACAAAGCAGGGAAGGGCAGCACAGGGGGTATGTAGCATGCTCAACATCTTCAGGGATAAAACACATGGCCATTTTAAAGGCATTTTTAAATTTGAAGAAAGGATTTATTTTTATTTTACATGTATGAATGTTTTATCTGCATGCATGTGTGTGCAGCATGTGCGTGCCTGATGCCTGAGGAGGTCGGAATAGGACGCTAGTTTCCCAGGAACTGAAATTACAGGATGACTATAAGCCACCACGTGAACACTAGGAACCAAATCCCAGGTCCTCTGCAAGAGCAGCAAGTGCTCTTAGCCACTGAGCCACCTCTCAGTTCTAAAGATTTTTTTTTTTTTTGTATTTTGAAGTGTGTGTGTGTGTGAACGTGTGAATTTGTGCTCATGAGAGCAGCATCCATGGAGGCAAGAAGATCGTGTCAGATCCCTTGGAAGTGGAGTTACAAATAGTTGTGAGCTGCTCAGTACTGGTGCTGGGAACCAAACTTGGGTCCTCTGGTAGACAAGGATATGCTCTTAACTGCTGAGCCATCTCTCTGCCCCTGCCCCCACCCCCAAACCCCTTTTTTTCTTTTTTGGTTTTTGGAGACAGGGTTTCTCTGTGTAGTTTTGTGCCTGTTCTGGATCTCGCTCTGTAGACCAGGCTGGCCTCGAACTCACAGAGATCCACCTGTCTCTGCCTCCCGAGTGCTGGGATTAAAGGCGAGCGCCACCACTGCCCAGCTCCTTTTCTTTTTCTTTTTGAGACTGACTTGCAACAATCTCTCAGTCTCGTATGTGGAGGTGCATGGCCACGCCCAGCTTTACCCTACATTTTTGCATTTACTTTTTTGTTTATGTGTGTGTGTGTGTGTGTGTGTTTGCGTGCAGGCTTGTGTAGGGGTCAGAGGACAGTTTTCTGGAGTTGGTTTTCTCCTTGCACCACGTGTGTTGTAGGAATTAAACCCGGGTTGTTAGGCTTAGAGGCAAGAGCCCTTACTGAGCCGTCTCACCAGCCTTGCATTGCACGTTTGAAAAGCCTGATAGAGAAGTCTTACTAAGGTAGTGCTGAAAATACTTCAATGTTGTAAAGACAAATTATTAAACTACATGGACAAAGTGAATATATATATATATACACACACTATATATGCTATGACGTGTCACCTTTGAAACTCAAAACAATTCATTGAATGAACACAATTCCCCTCAATGTTATTGATTTAAAAATGAGCCTATGTCTATCTCGAGCGTTGGTAAGCTGTTCCTTCCTTCTCACATAGATTTTGTTCACATAATATAGAAATGTTGACTTTGCAAAAAATAAAAATAAAATCTCTCTCTTTATATATATATATATATATATATATATATATCTCTCATTTTGATTTTGTGTTTCTTTTTCTCTCTTTTCTCAAAGATGAAGACTGTTGCCCTTGTGATAAAGGGGTGTGTGTATATCACGCACATACACATAATTGATCTTTGAGACTGAGTCTTAAGTAGTCCAGCCTGGCCTCAAATTTGCTGTGTAGCTGAATATGACCTTAAACTGGTCTCTCTTCACTCTCCTAGTACTGGGGTTTCTTATTGACTCCAGTGGGAGGCACAGTGAACTCCAGGCTGAATTCATATAAAAAGGATATGCTTTTAATAACGGGGGAAAGCAATTTAAAAAAAATCAGGACTCATGCTTTGGAGTTGTCTTATTTATTCCTCCCACCCTTCAAGGGCTGGGGACCAAACCTATAGCCTCGGGCATGCTAGGCAGGCACCTTACCGCTGAGCGATCCCCCGGTCCCATTCTTGTTTATCTTTATGTGGCAAATGATTCTAGCTCTGTTTGGACCTAAATTTCTGAGAAAGAAAAGAGGAAGTGGAAAACCAACAGTCCCCTTCCCCTTCAGTGGTGATAAGCTGCAGCTGGCTTCAGGGCACCCCACCCTCCCCACTCCACAAGGTTGTAGTGCCTTTATCTTCTCCCCCATCCTCAGGAACAGCTCTGTTCCCCCTAAGTGGTCCCATGGGCTTGGGGTGGTGGTGGTGGTGGATTTTGAATTTAAAACCCCTCTGCCAAGCTGGGAGGAGAGTAAAGCCAACAAGCCAGCACCACCAAGCCCACTGTAGTCCACAAGGGGCTGGGGGGGGGGGGCAACTACCCCTTGTAAATCCCCTGAGTCCCTGTAACAAAAGTCGACCTGGAAAGGGGAAATTCCCAGTGGGAATGTACACAGCTGTGGACAGTTACAGACACAGAGAAGTTGAGCCGTGATTGGGTGTGTGTGTGTGGGGGGGGGTGGTTTTCAGAAAGAAAGTCCCGAGCACACCAGCTCCTCTGACCACGGCAGTGTGACTGGCCCCGGTGCGGGTGGCGCCAGGGACCGCTCTAGGACCTCGAGGGTCAAACATCTCTCAGTCTACAGTGCCAGTCAGGAGCATACTACTGCATGTGCTATTCCACTGTGCCCTTCGACTTGCCCGCCTGCGTCCAGGGGCTGTCTTGTCCCCCATGTCTCAGTTTTGCTCACCTTTCGGCCCCCACAGGCTAGTGCACCTGGTGGGTCAGGATCGGTGGAAAGGAAGAGAAGGAGGCAGTGGGGTGAGAGAGAAGTGAGGGGGTCTCTCATCGCCTCTTAAGACACAGACGGGATGTACAGGTTTTCCCCTAGAACAGGGCCGAAGGGAGGGGCTCCAGGTGATAAATCTTTAACACACGCTTCCTGACAAACAGATGCGCAAGGGCGGTCGGGTGCTACTGGTGCTTGGCGGTGTAGAGGCCAGTTGTCGAAGTTTCCAAAGTGTTTGGTTGCAGCCCTGGGATCAAACCCTTCTCTTTCTCATCTGTCACGATCCATTAGATCCCCGCTAAGTGACAATGGCCAGGGATGGGGAGAGTGGAGCCCCTCATAGCTCTGTCCTGGTGCTGTCCCTCCTCACGTAGACGTCCTCCCCTGAGGTTCCTGATCACCTTTCCATCCATTTCTCCAAGATCTCTTTTCCTCCAACCAGCCAGCCACAGCCTGCCCAGGTTCTGTCGGACTTGGAGACTGCAGACTCCGCCTCCCCTTTGGGTGAGTCTTCCCAAATCAGTCTCCAGTCCCTATCTGGATCAGGATCGTCGCTAGGGCAGGTTCTCTCCAAGGTGGAGTTTCCTCCAAAGTGGACGGCTCCACCTCCCGCCCCAGAGTGGACGCCCTTCGGTGCTCCAAGAGCCTGCCCTGGCCTTTGAGCTCACGCTGCCCGGGCGGTGACCGGTCCCGCGGCTTCAGGAGAAACTGCCCCTCCTCTCGCTCCGGGACTGGTTACAGTGGACCGTGGGGAGTGGGAAGGGGGCGGGTCTCCAGGGGCCGGTACTTTCCGACGCTGGAAACACGCTCAGCCCTTGGCGTCCCGGGACCCCATTAACACCAGGGTCCCCAGGGAGCGGCCCTGGGAGGGGCGGGGCGCCCGCTGTCCCTCACGTTGGCTCTCAGCCTCTCGAGTTACAGCTTCGGGTTCTCCCGCGGGTGCCTTTCCCTGCTCCGGGACAAAGCGGCTAGGTGGCCGTGGCGCGGTCAGGAGAGGACCCCCGCTGCGCTCGGGACTCCAGCTCGCAAGGCGCCCCGCCCGCCGCCCCGCTTCCACCCCTCCCGGCAGCGCAGGGAAAGCCCCCGCGGCTCCTCCCACCCCAGGGGCTTTTCTCCAGTCGCCAGCGACTTTGCTTCGGGAGCGCAGCCGCCTGGCGCCGCTTTCCGCCGGGCTGGAGCGCACGGTGCCCCTGGCTCTTCTGCGGAACGCAAGGGGCAAGAATCGGTGACCTCGGGGCGCGCCCCGCGTCCCGGGTCCCCTAACCGTCACCTCGGCCCCCGGCCCGCGCCTAGGCCTCCAGCATGGTGCTGCTGGCTGGGCCCGGGCCGGAGGGCGGCGGGACACGCTGCTTGTCCCAGCAGTCGCCGACGCCACCCCGGGGCGCGCAGACAGGGGACGACCCGGGGGACTACGAGGAGTACGAAGACTTCTCGAGCCTGCCGGACACCCGCAGCATAGCATCAGACGATTCCTTCTACCCTCCCGGAGGCGAGGAGGAGTGCGGCGCGGCGAGCGCGGAGTGCGTCCCGGAGGGCGTCCCGGAGGCGGCGACCCTCCTGCGCGCCGCCTGCACCAACGACGTGGGGCTGCTGCGGGCGCTAGTGCTGCGCGGTCCGAGTTCCGAGGAGGTACGAGAGACTGACCGCAACGGCCGGGTAAGCTCGGGTTTGGGTCCCCTCCGCTCTCCTCCCTCGCCCCGACCCCCGTGCCACCCCAATTCTGGGTCTACTGCCGCCCAGAGCACCCTTTCCTTCTGTGTGGCGTATGGTAAAGGGACACCATTGGCTCCGCTCAGGTGCGGAGCCGGCGGGAGATGGCCCAACTCAGCTTCCTAATGCATCCCAGTTCCTTTACCGCCCCGGGGACCCCTGGTTTTCCCTGGAGGCTCGAGCTGGAAAAGTGTTGACGTCTGGGGAGGGGGGTGGGTGGGTGTTCCTTTCTATTCACTGCCTCACTGACGGCTACATTTCCCCAGGCCCCAGGTAGGTGACGGTCTCTACTCCCCTGCAGGGGGACCACCTTTTCCTACCCTCACTCTCCAGTCCATTTGTCCCCTGGCTCCTCCCGCTGCCCTTGCCTAACACGTTGGTGTCGGAATTAGGATTTGGAAGCTACAGTTCCTTTCCTTACCCAAACCGCCCTGTCTTGCCATGCCTCTCCTAGTGGCCCGCGCTGCGGACCAGCCAGCCTCGTCTGCGGTCACCGCTGTGGGTCGAAGCCTACGGGTCCTCACAGCCACGCTTCAGGCAGGCCGGGTGCCACGCAGCACCGTAGCGGCACACACCGGGGCCGGCACACAGCGAGATAGGGAGGCAGTCTCCATTAATTATGCCGAGGCTCAGAGAGAGCAAGAAAGTTTCACAACAGAAAAGAAAAAGTTGGAGAGCGTGTTCCCCCTGAACACGAACAAGGAAATTGACCGCCGTGCCTGTGTCCCCGTTAGCCTCCGCTGGGTGGACAAACAGCCTCACCTGATTTCCATGTTCCCGGAGGCCCCATGGTTTCTGCAGACTCAGCCCTGCACAAATTAGGGACGCCTGGGCTTCTGCTGGGGAGTCACAGCTGACAGGGGAAAAAAAAAAGCGCTTTACTATAGGGACGTGGTGACCCCGTGCCTTTGGCTTATCTTGTATGTATGCAGTGGTTTGCCCCCGACTGCAGTCTGGGTCAGACTTAGGCCAGTGTGTCGCTTTCTGCTTTCGATAACCCGACAGCCTTGAACTTGGAGGAATGGTTTGTGCTTGTGATGTGTCAGGGAGACCTATATGATGAAGGCAGCACCACCCTGGTGCCCTGTGGTGGCTGTTCCAGCTGGCGTGCCGTAGGAGGAAAGGCTCAGGGGGCTATTTCTCTGCTCCACATTCAGTTTAACTAAGCGAGTTTTCCGGGTCAGGTGTTCTCAGTAGAAACCTCTTCTTCCTGAGCAAGCATAGCCGCCGCGGCTTGAAAGGATCGCCACTGACAAAGGGTCTCTCGTCGTGTTTGGGGTGGTCTTC
>CABHPP010130948.1:13425-32036 GCA_902168425.1 Peromyscus attwateri | reverse complement strand
GGGTGTGGGTGGGTGTGCCTATCACGGCCCAGGTGGAGGTCAGAGGACGGTTTGCTCTAATTGCTTCTCTCTTCCTACCATGCGGACCTGGGGACAGTCCCCATGATGACTTGGGGATCAAATGCAGAGGGTCAGATTTGGTGGCGAGTCTTGTGTGTGTGTGTGTGTGTGTGTGTGTGTGTGTGTGTGTGCATGTACACGTGTTTTTGTTTTTTTTTTTTTTTGTGCTACAGCGTGTATGTGGAAGTCACAGGATAACATGTGTTAGTTGGTTCTCTCCTTCCATCACGGCCCCGGGGGGGTGGATATCTGGTTATCAGCTTGGAAGCAGGTGTCTTTACCCACTGAACCTTCCCACTGGTCCTGAAATCACTCTTAAAAAAAAGGTCAGCTTGTTGTTGTTATTATTATTATTATTATTATTATTATTATTATTATTAGTGCTGATTCCTGCTTCAGTCAGTTTTCCATTTTGTCTCATGGACAGGCCAGTGGTCTACAGTCTTGTGTTCTCATCTGTGTGTAGTGTTAATGAATACTGTTAGCTAGAACTAGAAGCTTGAAAAGATCGCAGTTAAACACAAACAAGATCACTTCAGAGGGAGTTGCTATGGCCACATCATCACCTCTGAAGGCACCCACGGAAGGGGGGTCCACCTTAGGCATCCCAAGTTTGAATTCTAGGGTGGTGGTGGCTACAGCATGGATGAATATGTTGGGGGAGGGCAAACCCTGTGGCTCCCCAGCAAACCTTTACCTAATGGCTCCATGGTCCTTGCTGGCCCCCTTTGGTAGTTTTGTGACAAATATTCAGCTAGAGACGGGTCTCAGCTGCTCCCCCAAAGGCAAGATAAAGTATCTGTTTCTTATATGTGATGATTGATTTGGGGTGTATTGGGGTGTGAAGATTGCCAAAGCAGGATATCACACAGACTTGCTTAAACAACAGAGATTCATTTTCTCATAATTCTGGAGGCTCTGAGTCCCAGGTCCAGGGCTGGCCGGGCTGGTGTCCTGGGAAAATTCCTCAGGGCTTCAGCAGCTGCCATCACACGGTGTCCTCACATGGCCTTTTCTCCAGGCTCACACTCCTGATAGTTGCGTCCTCTTCCTGGAAGTTCCCACGTCCTGTAGCGTTAGAACTTCATCCTCAGGACCTCATTTCACCTCCATTATCTCTTCCAGGGCCCCACCCTGCCTCAGTCATGGAGAGGTTAAGGTCCCAGCCTGTGAGTTCTACCGGGACACAACTGACTCCATTGTACAAACGAAAGAGTTAGTATGTAAATTTCTTCAATAAGAGCAAAGGAGACCTTCATCACCTCTCTCTGTCTCCCATCAACTTGTGGATTTCCATTTTAACCGACTCAAGCTTCATTTTACGTTCAAATATTTTCAAATTGGGCCAATCCTTCGAGCTAGCACTTCTTCCCTTTGGATGGGTCCACAGCATCTTTGTGAGCTCCCTGGCTTTCTGGCACTGGCTACCCCAGGTAGCTTCCACTTCCCCAGCACTTCCCCCAGCCCCAGCCAGAAGCTAGAATCTCTTCAGTGCTGGGCTAAGATCTGGAGACAGAAAGACTCCTCCTTTGCCCAGTGGGTCAACAGAACCAGAGACTTTCTATAAACACAGCTCATGTTAACATTCCTAACTCGGCTTTAACATAGAGCCCCTTCTTCTTCTTCTTCTTCTTCTTCTTCTTCTTCTTCTTCTTCTTCTTTTTTGTTTTGTTTTTCGAGACAAGGTTTCTCATGCAGTTTTGGTGACTGTCCTGGAGCTCGCACTGTAGCCCAGGCTGGCCTAGAACTCACAGAGATCCGCCTGGCTCTGCCTCCCGAGTGCTGGAATTAAAGGCATGCGCCACCACTGCCCAGCCAAGGTTTTTGATTTTTTGAGACAGAGTTTCTCTGTATAGCCACTGTGTGACCATGCCATGATCTTTTTCCCATGGTACCCTAACGTAGGCATTGACGTTGTTTCTGATCCTCAACATTACAGACAGTGTCAGCACAAACAGCCTCACATGTGTGTTGTTTTGTGAAGTGTGGACTCAGTGTGAATCTCTCGAAGCACCATTGTTATCTTACAGGGTCAATGCACATGCCATTATGTTAGATATCCACAACTTCTCCTTGAAGCAGCCAGTAAAAAAAAAAAAAAAAAAAAAAAAGATTTACCTATTTAAGGTGTCTGTGTACTGTGTATGTTCCGGTTCTATGGAGGCCAGAAGAGGGTGTGGAATCCCTTGGAACTAGAGCTACAGTTTAGGAGCCACCATGGGGTGCTGGGAACCAAACTCAGGTTCTCTTCAGGAACAGCCATGCTCTTAGTGGCTGAGCATCTTTCCAATCCTGAGGCACTTAAAAAAATTTTTTTAAATTATTTATATTTTACATATGAGTGCTCTGCATATATACCTGCGTACGAGAAGAGGGCATCATATTCTATTATAGATGGTTTTGAGCCTTCACATGGTTGCTGGAAATTGAACTCAGGTCTTTGGGAAGAGCAGTCAGTGCTCTTAACTGCTGAGCCCTCTCTCCAGCCCCGGGAGGGCCATCTTTGTATCTCTACTAGAAACATGTACCAGTGCCTGATTTCTCATAGCTTCAAGTTTCTGCCAATTTTACCATCAAGAGGGCAGAATTCAGGAGACTTGATTTATAGTTCTCTATCTACCATGAGACTGAGCATCTTTTTTTCAGTGTCAAAAGCTCTTTGACTCAGCTCTTCTGTGAACTATTTGTTGACGGTCTACCTTTGTTTACTAAGCTATAGTACCATTTTTAAAAGAATAGAATCCAAATCTTTCCCGACGCAAACAAAGCCACTCTGATGTATGTTCTGATGGCCATATAGAAATCAAATGAAAATCAAACCATAGGGAAATATAGGACCTCCCCTCTTGAATTTTGTCTAGCAAAAAGTACCAGTGAGCTCCTACTATTTAGCTTTTCTCTGTAGGTCCCATTGAGTCAGTTAGAGCGTTTTTGGCAGCAACTCACCATTTTAGTGCATTTAGAATCTTGGCCAGTCCTCGGTTTTCAATGAACATGGTGTTAATGAAAAGAAGATTGCAGTTTGCACAGCCACATGTGCTGTTGGCTGCATGGGGGAAGGCTGTTCTCCCAGCAAGTAGTGGGGCCGCCCAGCTGCCTCACATGCAGACAGAAGTCTCAAAAGGATACTCAGCGGGGAGGGATGGGCAGTGACGTCATCTCCAAATGTAGTTCGCCTGGGGGGTGGGGTGGGGGTCCCAGCTTGTGGTTCTTTGGGGGCCCAGTGCTAAATTTTGCATGGGAATTTCTCTGTGAGGTCAGCAGCCATCAGAAAGACACATGTGCCAAGCAGGAAGGGGGCAGCAGAGCTTTGCCTGGTGCTCATCTCAAGCCAGATGCAGCAAATGGAAGGAGATGAACTCTCTGTGGGACCCCAGCCAGAGCTCTAACAGGGTGCCAAGTCCCCGTTAGCTATCTATTGTTGCAAGATAACTGCTCCCCAAAGAAGGACTTAAGTAGACTCTGTTATCTCTCGCACTTCAGGAATTCAGGGGCTGCTTGGCTGGGTAGTCAGTTGATGAGGGTGTGAGAGACGTCAGCCATGACCGTGGTTGTCTGAAGGTGTGAGTGGGGCCAGAGACCTGCTTCCAAGATACTCACTGCTTTGACCCAATGTGTTCCTCCATTATTTCACTTGTTGGATTCTAATCTACAATGTGATGATATTTGGGTTGAAATATCATGTGTGAAAGCGATCAGGTCACGAGGGTGGAACCCCTTCACCTCTCCTATTAGGTGAAGACGTGAAGTCTTCCATCTGTGATCCAGGAAGGAAGCCCTGGCCAGATATTGAAGTTTCTAGCACCTTGATTGTGGTCTTCCTAGACTTCAGAACTGGAAGACAGCCACCAATCTGGGTGTGTTTGTCACAGCAGCCTGAAGATACGCACACAGCTGGCAGGTTGATGCTGGCTGGTGGCAGGAGTCTCGTTCTATTCCAGGTAGACCTTCATTGGGGTGTCTTCACATGATGTCTGATTTAGAGAGAGAAAGGAGGTGCTGCATTGTATTTGGAATTCAGTCTTCCTCCATGGCCTGTTAGAAGCAAGTGAAATCCAGCTTATATTTGGGTGGGGGTGGGGGTGAGGGGGTGGGGGCGGAGCTAGCCTTATCTTTAGAAGGTAGATGGCACAAGGAAGTTAAGGACACATTCTTAAATCACCACAGTCCCTGAAGCCAGTATGCTTTTCTTCTTGAAAGCAAAGAGTTTTCTGACCCTTGGCCTCCAAGGAAGGTCCACCTCTCTGAGGATGTGATATTTATCATACCTGTTTGCAATGCCCTTTCTAGCCTACAGAGCTAGAAAACCTGTACCTTGAAAAGTGGGCCAGATACAATGAGCATCATGATTTTGTGTCACCCGACCATCCCTGCCTCAATGTGCTGAAGATGTAAAAGGCCCCAGATCTTAACACAACTGGTGCCATGTTGGAGGCACTGTTCTGACCTTAAAACCTAGCACATAGGCCCTAACGCCTGCCAAAACAAAAGCAAAGACCTGATCCACCAAAGACGTGGCCCATAGTTCCAGGAAGTCCTTAAAAGTTCTAACCTTGCTTTTTGGCCTCTGTAATTCCACTTCTTGGTAACTGAAGTGTGCCAACCAGGATGTGGTTTTGCATTACAAGACAAAGGGCTGAAAGGCTCTGGGCAGCGTGATTTGGGCGAGTTCCCTGTGGAGTCGTTGGTCAGCAATAAAACCTTTCTTTTTAAGACTGTCTGGGTGGTGGTCTCTGATGGGCTTGCCTCGCTGCGAGGGCACGTTGGGTCCTATGACATGTCTCTCAGAATGCCCACCAACATGCGTAGTAGAGGGGGCAGCAATACATTCATTGAACAGATAGATGATGGAGAGCCGAGTGGATAATCCATGTTCAAAGCTCAGTCACATTCACTTTAGTGCTAGTCCTTCAAAAGTGAGTAGTCCTGACTTGCTTCACATCTCAACCCAGGGCTAAAGAAACACATTACATGTCATCTTGAGAATATAATTAGTTTAATCCAGAAGTGAGGTGATTAAATAAGATGCCTGGCCAGGAGTCCTGAAAAAGTCAATCTGTAGGGAACACATGGGCAAGGGTATTGTTCCAGAGAAAGAACTGGTGAGCTATGGCAGGCAGGTCAGTTGCTTGTCTGTACAAATAGAGTTTTGATTGACAAGAGTCCTGCTCCCAGGCTTGCTGGTGTCTGTGGCAGCATCTGAGCATCTGAGCTGTAATGACTTAGGTGTGTGGTAACAGAACAGAGTGAGTCTGAATGTACTCGTCAGGGCTCTCGAGAGCAGCTGTTCTCAACCTTCCTGACTCTGCGACCCTTTAATACAGTCCCTCAGGCTGTGGTGACCCCCCACCAGAAAATTATTTCGTTGCTACTTGATAACTGCAATTTTGCTACTGTTATGAATCGTAATATAGATATCTGATATACGACCCCTGTCAAGGGTCATTTGACCCCCAAACCTTTGGGCCAAAGGAGTACCCACAGGTTGAGAACCACTGCTCTAAAGGAACAGAAAAGGGATTTATTAGAGTGGTTTCTGGAATGTGGTCTGGGTAGTTCAAAAGTGGCTGTCTCACACTGGAAAGGCTGAGATTCTGATAGCTGTAGTTCATGAGGCCGGATGTCTCAGCAGTCCCTATCTGGGGCTGGAGGCCTGGAGGATTCCTGGAGAGCTGCTGGTCTTCAGTCTGCATTGCAATCCTGAAGAAGTTGGTTCTACTATCAGTGAAGGAATGCTGTGGTGGCAACAAGGTAGATGACCTTGCCAGAGAGAGTGAGGGAAAGCAAAGAGCAGCTTCCTTCTTCCCCGTCCTTTTACCTTGAGCTGCCACCAGACAGTACCGCCCACAGTTAGGGGCAGTCTTCCTGCTTCAAATAACTTGATCAAGAAAATCCTTCACAGGAGCGGCCAGACTTGAGTGTTAGATGAATTCAAATGCAGTCAGTTGACAACCAAGATTAGCCATCACGCTGGATGAAAGGTATTTGCTATCTAACCTTTAAGAAAAAGCCTGTTGCCAGGCATAGTGGCGCATGCCTTTGATCCCAGCACTCGGGAGGCAGAGGCAGCCAGATCTCTGTGAGTTTGAGGCCAGCCTGGTCTACTTAGTGAGTTCTAGGATGGCTAGGGTTATAGAGAGAGACCTGTCTCAAAAAACCAGAAAAAAAAGAAAAGATTGTTGTCTTTGTTGTAGGTAAAAGAAGTTCAAGAGTCCCTTGCTTCCTTCTATGATATACTGAGCAATACCGGCTACTTTATGCTGTACATAACTATATAACGCTAATATGGATTAGATAACTATTTTCAGACATGAGCTACTCAGCAGCACAGGGCCAAGGCTACAACTAAGGTGAGCCTGTCAATCATCCACACTTTCTGCCAGAGGCATGAGCCTATCCCACCACAAGGAAGAGACACAATTGCCAGCTCTTGAGACCCTTTTCCTCCTACTGGGTTGCCTCATCCAGCCTTGATATGAGGGTTTATGCCTGGTCTTACCGCATCTTGTTATACCATGTTTGGTTGAGGTCTCTGGGAGGCCTGCTCTTTTCTCAAGGGAAATGCAGGAGGAGTGGATCTGTGTGTGTAGGGGGACGTGGGGAGGGACTTGGAAGAGTGGAGGGAGGGAAGGCTGCAGTTGGGATGTATAGTATAAGAGAAGAATAAATGAATAAAAACAAAAATATGTAAATCAGGGGAGAGAGAGAGGTGGGAGAGAGAAAGAGAGAAAGAGAGAGAGAAGCTCTCATCTGTACCAACTGTCATGATTCCCTGCCAAGATAGACTCTTATCCCTCTGGAACCATAAGCCCAAATAAATTCTTTCTTCTATAAGTTTCCTTGGTCATGATGTTTTATACAGCAACAGACAAGTACTTAATACAGTCACATGCTCTTATCATCTGCCCATCCTTATTACCCCACCCCCACCAAATCCCTTCCAATCCCTTCCCTAGATTCACAGCTCTTGGTTTTATGACCTGTTTAATCAGGGCTGTCTGTGTGACCACTGGATTGGAACTATCCATTGGATCCTGGTGGAATCACCAGCGAGCACACAGCTGAAGGCACCCTTTACCCAGCATCTGTCAGCAGGAAATAGTTCACAATGAGAGATGGGACCCCCAAACCTTTAGCATCACACTCTTGAGTGAGAGATTGAATGTTTCTGCCCCAGGTCAAGGCAGGGAAAAGAAGTCTTTCATCCACCCAGTTCAATATTGTGCTAGGGTCTTAAGGACCAGTAAAAAGGAAGCAAAATGTTCACATTAGAAAGCCGTAGAGCATGGTTTCCAACATATAAAATCTCAGGAATTCCATTAAAATCCTACTAAATCCAGGAAATGAATGAGTCGATTTGGTCCTGTTACTCACTTAGTCTCCAGCTAATTAGCACTGTTTTGGAAGGCCGGGGAAACAGGGGAGTCAAGTCTTGCTTAAGGAAGTGAGATTCTGCACAGAGTACATGGTTTGCGGGCTGGCTCGGACTTCTACCCAAGTCACCATCTGCTTCTGGGTTGGCCCTCCAAGACGTGAGCAGACTGTGCTGCAAGCTCTTACCAACAGAACCACAGGCCACTTCCTAATGCCCCGCCACCCTCCCCTCCCCTCATGGACTGTATCTCAACAAACTGTGAGCCACAATAGATCCTTCCCACCTTACATTGCTACTCAACAAGCATTTGGTCACAGCAAGAAACAAAGTAACAATGCTCCCCAAGGACTCTTGTGCTGGAGGCTTGGTCTTCAGTGTAACAGTAGTGGGTGAGTGGTAGGTGATTAGGTTATTGAGCTATCACTATTGGAAGAGATTAGTGTCTGTTTTCCGGAGGGGGTTCAGAAGCCTTTGGAACTGAACTGGTCACTGTCAGAGCAGACTGTTCTCAGGTTGCTTTTTATCATCATGTGACCTCCCGGTCTCTCTCATGTGCTCACACCGTGTGACATCATCTACCACAAAACCCTAATCAGAAACCAATGAAGTGCCTCCAGGATTAGCAGCTTTAAGAAGTATTTAATTCAGGTGTTTTATTACAGTAGCGGAAAAAAAAAAGGTGTAAGTGAACTTGAAGGAGGTAAAGCTGACATAAATAAATCAAATATCTATTGTCTCTCTATGAGTACAGATGATTGCAAAATGAAATAAATAAAAATATTGTTTGCAATAGTTAGGAGTGAGGGCAGGTACTCAAGAGGCCAAGGCATCTCACGTTCCTGGAGCTGGAGTTACAAGTGGTTGTAAGCCACCCCACATGGTTGCTCTGAACCAAATTTGGGTCATCTGCAAGAGCAGTGCATGTTTTTAACTGCTGAGCCATCTCTCCAGCCCTCCCCTTTTAAAAATTAATTTTTAATTAGCATATATAGTAATGGATTTCACTGTGACATTTACACACACATATATCCTTATAGATAAATACATATTTCTTGAGCACAGGCTGGAGCTCACTACAGAGATCAGGTTGATGTTGAACCCAGAGAGCTCCATCTGTCCCTGTCAGTCCTGAGACATGTACCACATCATGTTTTATCTTTCACACTCCTACCCTGCCCCTACTTTTGCTGGTCCCCTTTCCCATATAAACTTTCCTCTTGCGTGTGTGTGTGTGTGTGTGTGTGTGTGTGTGTGTGTGTGTGCTCTTTAACAAACATACACTTATATAATCCAGAAATCTTGCAAATTTTTACTCAAGAGAAATGGAAAGATAAGTCTACAGAAAGGATTGTAAAGAGTTTTCCTAGCAGCTTTAGTCATAGTAGCCAAAAGTAGAAAACAATCCCAATCTCCATCACGGTGACAGAGAAGCAAATCACGGTATCTATGTACTACGGAACACTAAACTAACACAAATACAGACCAAAGTATGCCGAGGGACAAAAGCAAGGCCCCAAAGAGAAGAAATGTGGTCAGGGATACAGCTTAGTTGGTAGAGTGCTTGCCCAACAGCTAGTAAATCACAGCAATCCCAGCGTCTGGAGGTGGAGGCAGGAGGACCAGAAGTTCAAGGTCATCCTTGACGACTAGCAAATTGGAGACCAGCCTGGGTTACAATAGATCCTTTTCTTCTTATTTAGCAACACTTGTACTCTGGTACTGATGACGCTTCGGAGCTGCAAAGCTATCTAAGGTGGGCAAAATCAGTAAGTGTTTGCCAAAGCTAGGAGTTGGGGAAAGAGAGGAGCGGTAGGTTATAAAAGGAAAATGAATGGCTTTTCCATTCATTTTGGTGAGGGTGGTAGTAATAAAGGTGATTAAAAAAATTAAATTTGCCAAACCATACACTTTAATTACTACATCGCATTGAACATTGGTTTTGTTTAATTAGAAAAAAAAGCTAATAGGCCAAGGGAAAATAACCAAATGCAATGTGTGGTCCCCAAATCCTTGTTGATTTGGTACAAACAAAGCTCTAATAGATATGTTAGGGTGCTTAGGATTTTTTTTAAAAGATTCATTTTATTATTTTTTTAACTATGCATCTGAGAGTATTTGCACTTGAGTGCCGTGCTTTCAGAGGGCAGAGGAGAGAGATGGCCTGGATCTGGAGTTATAGGTAGCTGTGAGCTGCCCAAAACGGGTGCTAGGAATCAAACTCAGGTCTCTGCAAGAGCAGTATGTGCTCTGTCTTAATTACCTGTGAAGAGACACCATGACCAAGGATACTTGTACAATAAAGCATTTGATACAGGGCTCAAGGTTCCAGAGGGTGAGTCCATGACCATCATGGCAGGACGGCAGCAGACAGGCAGGCAGGCATGGTGCCTGAGTAGTAGCTAATTGCTTACATTCTATCTACAGGCCTGAGGTAAAGAGGGAGACATACTAGCTTGCCATGGCATGAGCTTTTGAAACCTCAAAGCCCACCTCCAGTGACACACCTCCTCCAACAAGGCCACACCTCCTAATCCTCCCCAAATAATTCCGACAACTTCTAAACAAGCATTCAAACATATGAACCTAATGGGACCATTTCATTCAAAGCACACATGCTTTTGTCACATGCTCTTAACTACTGGGAATGTTTTAATATGACATAGTTATTAAATAATATTAGAGAGTGATTATTAACCTTTGTGAATATGATAATGGTACTGGGTCAGGAACACAAGTGCTGAGGCAGCGGTGGGCAGTGGATAGAGCTTCTCATTTCTGTCCTTCATGGGAGGGAGGTGAATGATTAACTAGTTATCCACCCCTTCAGCCCTCTTCGACTTGTCTCTGCTCCCCTTGGCTGAATTCGGCCAGCCAACCTGAAAGGTTCACAGCAAAGGCATGGGACCAGCAAGGCCCCGTGACTCCGTTAGACAATGCAAACTAGGTTCAGGTAGGTGCTTTACAAAAGGCTACAAGAAGAAAACACATGTTTGCTCAAACACTTCAGATGCACTGCTACTCAGATTCTGCCCAGGTCTGATCAGAGGATCAGAGCCGTTGACGGGAGGGAAGAGGGTAAAAACACGGCAGGGGGAACAAATTTCCTTCTACAGACATTTACGGACCTCCTGTGTGCTGGGCAGAGCATTATGGGTACCAAGATGGAGGAGGAGTATCTGCTCTTGGCAAAAGGGCTCCCTGGCACACGGGCTGTGAAGGCCTCAGTGGTGGCTCAGCTTGAGGTACTGTGTCCAACGGGCTCAAATGCATCCTATGGTTTTGATCTTAAACGTCATCCAAAGGCCATGTGTTGAAGGCATGGTCGTCAGCCTGTGGCACTTTTGGGTGGGGGAAGGGTGTTGATGGAAACTTTAGAAGGTGGGAGTCGGTGGAAGGAAGCCATTGGAGTGTTTCTTGGAAGGGGTGGTTAGGTACCTGGTTCCTCTTTTTCTTTCCTTCTCAGCTACCTAGGTGAGCAGGTCAGTTCTACCATGCTCTGCAGTGACAAATTTCTGCCTCGCTGCCTCAAGACCAAAAGCAATACAAACAAGCCACCATGGACTAAAACAGTAACACAACTCAGTCTTTCACCGGAAGTGCCTTCTCTCATGTATGTTGTCATGGCAATGGGAAGCTGACAGCACCATACCCCTGGTGGTTGTGCTCTAGTCATTATGACAGGATGCCCTAATACCCTGGACCCCGGCTTTTCTGTCAGCAGACAGTGCAGACTGAAGGCTGAAGGGACCCATTGTAACATGAATGTTAAAATAGTCTTTTAATAAAAAACCTGGAGCCAGATATTGGGGTAGATGCTGAAAGATCAGAGAGACAAAGGAACAAGCCACTGCCATGTCTTACCTCTAGGACTCCTTAGTCTGAAAAAGCTTCAGTTCCTGTCTCCTCACGCCTTACATACCTTTCTCTGCCTAGCCATCACTTCCACCCTAGGGCTGGGGTTAATGGTGTGTGTGCTTCCCAAATACTGGGATTAAAGGTGTGAGATCTCAAGTGCTGGGATTAAAGTCATGTGACTCCCAAGGACTGGGATTAAAGGTGTGTGCCACTACTGCCTGGCTCTGCTTCTCTCCTAAAGTTAATCTCATGTAGTCTAGGGTGACTTTGAACTCATGGAGATCCAGATGGATCTCTGCCTCCTGAGTGCTAGAATTAAAGGCATGTGCCTCCACCGCCTGGCCTCTATGTTTAATCTAGTGTCTTGTCCTGTCCTCTGATCTTCAGTCAAATTTTGTTGGGGTACACAATATATCACCACAACCCATCATTACTTCAGCCACGAGCCAGTAGCATATTGGTGGCTGCCGTAATTGACTCTTAATGGTTTTGTGAACAGCATTAGGAGCTGTCACAAGATAATACTCTCTTCAAGAGCAAAACCTTGAAAATATGCACACATATAATGGATGGACTAGAGTTGACCATTTTACTGTGGTGTAACAGGGTCGTCCCCAGGTGTGCCAGAGATATGTGCCTCTCTGTGGTACCCCCATGAGGGACAGACAGACGGTCTTCCTCACAGCATGGCTTCCAGAGGGCAGTCAGTTCACATGACCATCAAAGACTTACAGAGCGAGGCTCTGAGGTCACGCTCGGGTCTTCCAGTTTAAAATTCCTGAGGAAGCTGGACTTTGTTCCTTGCCTTTTAGCTTGGAAAATAAGAAGCATCAGAGAGCTCGCTTGATTCCAGAAGAGAAGCGCCTTCTGCTGTGACCTTTCCCTTGGCAACGACAGCCAGACAGTGGCAATGAGCAGGAGCATCTGGAAAGTGTCTTCGAGGATCCGAAATTGGCCACGGTGGTTTGAAAGGAAGACGCTACCGAAAGTCAGCTTTCCTAAAATATAATCACACTGCTCAGCCTTGTTTGGGCCAAAAGAATGAAAAATCAATGGCAGCATCACTATGGGTACGCACATTGTGAGAGGTGATGTGCCGGCCACAGAGGAGAGCCGAGGCCACAGGGTAGGGAGAAAGACTGGAGAGATGAGCCTGTCAGCTGCATGCTCATTCATGGAGGAACACTGCTCGTCACTGAACGAAGGTATGCTTGTGGTCATCAGTGTCCTCTCCTTAAAGTGTCTGCCCTTGGATTTAAAAATTTTTCTTATTAGCACACATTAATTATATATATATAATATATATATATAATGGCTTTCATTATGATACTTCACACATGTATATAATGTTTTAATCATATTCCTTCTCATTACCCTTTCTTATCCCCTCCCAGCAACTGACCCCTCCCTCTTCCCAAGCAGCACTTGCATTGTGTGTGTGTGTGTGTGTGTGTGTGTGTGTGTGTGTGTGTGTGCTAGCCAATGGATTCAATTAGGATTGTTTGCAGGAGCATGGGTGACCAGTTGTTTACAGAAGCGAGGGCCCGTTACCCATGGCTACACCAGCTTCTGCTTTTGTAGGACCAGCGCAGCCACCCCCCAGCAATTCCGGCTTCTTTTCACACCCTGGCACTTCGGCTGCAGCCAACAGCTTCCGTCTACTGCTCTTGTTTCTGAACACGGAGCTGACGCCCAGTTTTGTAGTTCTGAGCCTGGGCACACAGGCTCTCAGCCTTCTTCGCTAGGGTGCCCGACTCATGCCTGCTGGGCCAGCATCCTGGCATCCCCTCTAGTCCTCAGCACCCCTGCAGATGGAAGGACAGCCCTTGTACTGGGCACACACCTCAGGCCAGTCAGCTGGGAGCACTGGATGAGAAACTAGGACAAGGCCTTGCTGTCCATTCTTGCTTCCATCCTAGAACTTTGGGTCCAGAGAGCAGGATGCTTACACTCTCCAAGCCATGTCTTCTATTAACATCATGGGCTTCTCCCTCTCTCCTTTTTTCCTCCCTTCCTCCCTTCTCTACTCCTAACATCCCTTTTCTCCCAAAAGGCAATCACAGCAATATGTTTTATCACCCCCCCACAAGCACACACTCACGCACACATGCACACACACACAGAGCTTTATAAAGTGTGAGCACTATTTTGTGTATTCATTTTAATTTACACATCTTATGTTACACCTTTGCCCTCCTGTCTGCACATTCTCCCTCACTCCTGACTTATTTTATATATGAAAAATATCTCTACAGTGCTGGCTGTTGGTCTTCAAGACTTCCTCTACAGTGGCATTTGAAGAACACTGTTTAGTATTGCAGAGCTCTTGGATATTCAGGGTTCTTGTTGATCTGAATCTAATTGTTAGTGGGCTTTCTGGAACTCCCAAAGGGACAGAAGGGCACTGCCCTTATAGTTGTCCAACTCTGGTCTGCTTAAAAGGAACCAACTGGATTTATATGTCAGGCACTACAGGGAACAGAGTATTGGGTTGCAGACCGCAGGGGCACATGTGAGTGCATCCTTGGGCCTTTGCCTCTGGACTAGGAAGGTTTCCAAAACTCCGAGAGTCACAGTCTTGTGTGCTCGATCGTTTCCAGGGGGACTTCACTTGCTTGAAGCTGGTAATATTCTCCGAGGAGGAAGAATTCCTTGGCTTGCTCTCATATTTCATCAGGCACAGAAAAGTCTGGCAGCTGTTTAAGACCCAGCCGGAGACTGACCTCAAATCATGCACATGTCTGCAAGGCCTTGCTGCCCTCCCCAGGGCGGCCAGGATATGTGCCTCAGAGCAGCCAAGAAGAGCAGCCGGCATCCGCCCCAAGAGTTCCTGCGGTTGTTAGCTGAGCAGCGTCTTGGTGGCATGGAGGCGTACAGAACCATGTGGAGGCCTGGGAACCGGTGCGGGTGGAGAGCAGCTGTGGGGCTCAGGCCCTCTGTCAATGCCAACAGCCAGGAGAGTGGATTCCATTTCAGGCAGCAGCAGTTCACACTGGGTGGCCTGAGCCTTGCCTCCCACATCAGTACCACAGGCCCAGCCTGGGAGGAGAGTCCAGCTCCCTTTGGGAGAGATGGCCCTTCTCAGGAAGGCCTTTCTCCTCTCCTCCAGGCTTCTGGATCCATCCAGGCCTAACAGCAACTGTTGGCCAGGCCTCTTCCGGTCTGAGGTCAAGAGGGGAAGGGGACTGTTGGTGCCCCTCGAGTGGTGTGCTTCCTCATTCAAACACCACAGAAGCACACCTTTGCTCTATTCTAGGCCATAAGTAATCGTATTTTTCATTTTTAAAGATACAATCAGTCAGAGCAACAATCACAGGGCCGAAAGATGGCTCCGCGGTTAAGAGCACTTGCTGCTCTTGCAAAGGACCTGATCTGGTTTCCCAGCACCCGTGTTGTCTGTCACTCATTTTCTGTGCTAAGTCTTCTCTCTGCCCTGTCACCTGAACCTCAGTTCCTTACGAGGTAGGTTCTGTTCTCTCTGAACGAGGGAACCGAGGTTCAGACACCCTAAGCGGCTGACACAGTCCCATATCTAGAAGATGGTGGAGCTGGGGTTACACTGCAGACGTTCTAGAGCCTGTGCTCTTAACCATCCCACGTGCGACGGGTGTGTGAGTGGACACACACATGCACACATACACACTGTTGTATGTGTGTTCCCTGACTTAAACAGTACAATCGCTCGTGACAGTCACAGAGTCTAAAGTCATTTTCCAGGTTGTTTATCTGGCTCCCTCCCCCCTCCTTTAGACTTTCACACGTAAGGGATGAAAGCCAGGATCTACTTTAGACATCATTCTCAACTTGGGAAAGCACCATCCACCGTCAGCTCAGTCCTGGGTGAAGCACAGCTCTCCAAGTCCTGCTCGCGAATTCAGAGTGTCTCAGAGAGGCCAGAAGATGTGCATTTCTGCTTCTTTCCCTGATGGTGCTGGCACTACTGGTTCTGGGTCCCTACCTCAGAAGTTGTCTTAGCCCATCTTTGGAAGCTATAACCACATACCCAAGGCTAGGTTCTTTTTTTTTTTTTTTTTTTTTTTTTTTACTTTTATTGATTCTTTGTGGATTTCACATCATACATTCCAATCCCACTTATCTCCCTGTCCCAATGTGACCATCCCCCCTCCCCCCAAAACAAAACAAAATTTAAAAGAAAAACCAAAAACCAAACAAACAAACAAACAAAAAAATGCGAAGAAACACATTCTGGAAGCTGCGGTGTGACAGTGAGTCCCACAGTTTACCTATTAGTCCATCCATTTTTGTTTAATTAGTCTGATTGTTCTTTATTTTATATCTAGAATCCACTTATGAGTGAGTACATACCATGATTGTCTTTCTGGGATTGGGTTACCTCACTCAGGATGATATTTTCTAGTTCAGGCTAGGTTCTTTTAGAAAGAAAATGTTTATTTGGCTCAGAGAATTGGAGCCTGGAAGTCCAAGATAAGGCAACCAGAACCTTCTTGGCTTCTGTGAGGGCTGTGTGGCAGAGAGCCCTACAGTGACCAAGAGCCCTTAGCAGAGAATCGGGTAGAGAGACAGGAAGCCAAAGGGATCCAGGGGCTTGCTTTTGTGAGAATTAATTTACTCCAAGAAATCATTATTCGTCTCTTCTGAGGGGGATGCCGCCAATGACTTAAACACTTCCCCTATGGGAAGGCTCCACCTCTTCAGCATTCCACCACCTGTAAATGTTGCCTCCTGAAGGACAAGCCTGGCACATACATTTTGGGGGGCCACACTGAAACTGTACCTAAGCCATAGCAGAGAGAGTAAGTTGGACAGGACAGGACCCATTAACTTATTGCAGTGTTTTTCTTTAAATGGTCTAGTAGTATTGGTGAAGCCTTGGCAGGCTTGTCTAGAGGCATCACCTTTAACAGAATCATTATTATTATTATTATTATTATTATTATTATTATTATTATTTTGCAGTAACTCATTGGAACTCAGCAACAGAGCCAAAATGTGGTGGCTGGAATTTTTTAAAAAATGCCCTCCAGGGGGGAAAAAAAATCATTCTTGTGGTGGTTTGAAAGAAAATGGCCTCCAAAGGAAGTGGCACTATTAGGAGGTGTGGCCTTGTTGGAGTAGGTGTGGCCTTGTTGAGGGAAGTGTGTCACTGTGGAGGCGGGCTTTGAGGTCTCATATATGCTCAAGTCACACCCAGTGAGACAGAACACTTCCTGTTGCCTGTGAGTCAAGATGAGAGAACTCTCAGCTCCTTCTCTAGCACCATGTCTGCCTGCATGTGGCCTTGCTTCCTGTGATGGTGATAACTCTGAACTAGAATCCACCCCAAGTAAATGTTTTCCTGTTGCCATGGTCCTGGTGTCTCTTCATAGCAATAGAAACCCTAACTAAGACACTCCCTTACCCCCTAACCCCCGTGTGTGTGTGTGTGTGTGTGTGTGTGTGTGTGTGTGTGTGTGATATTTAATCACATAGAAGCCAGAGAACTTTCTATAGCTTGAAGCAGAAGGATAAGGTTGAAAGGGAGGGTAAGGAAGTGTGTGTGTTGGTCTCCAGCTGTGGAGGGTTGTGTGAGGAAGGCTGGGTGCTGCTAGAATTATAAAGGGGTCCCAGTCCAACATCTGTCGGGGAGTGAAGTCTGCCAACAGTCTGAAGAAGCTCAAACAGATTCTTCCCTGACCCTCCAGAAAATTCAGCCAGGTCTGACTCAAGAGCTGAGAGCTAGTGGCGTAGCTGTGAGTCCTTCCATGTGTTACTGTCCTGCCATGGACAGCTGCTGTCCATGGAATCCTTGAGGACCAAAGCGAGCTGCTGCTCACTCCAGACCCATCCCTTCCAGAAGGGCCTCGGACCCAAAGCTGTGCCCATCCAGGGTGGCTAGGATCTATATTCCAGTTCTATAAAGCTATCTCGGAGGTCAATAAGGGGGAAAGACTAACAATTGTCAGAACATGCTGGAAACTGCCTGACCAGCCCACCCTACTCGAACACAGGCAGATGCCCTGTGGACAAGCACATCTCCTTCATGGAAGAGTGGTTCAAAAACACGTGAGGGAAACAGATCACTGTCCTGTATCTGCTCTTAAGTCAAAGGCCTCCCTTTCTGCTTTTGAGATTAATCACCCAGAACGTTGAGGCCCCGCCCTTTGTCAGGATCCTGGGAGGCTTGAGTCAGAGGAAAGTCTAAACAGGCAGGATTCACACAGAGATGTCCCCACCTGGATGATTCACGCCATTCTTGAAACAAAGCTGTGTCTAAATGCGGTGGGATGGTTTTCATTTTCAAAACACTGGGGTAGCCACGAGCCAACTAGCCTGTCTTTTTATCATGAGGCTAATATTAATCGTCTCCTGCCATTGTAGCTGGAGGTTTTCTGGTCCTGCCTGGCCCACAGTCAGGACAAATCTCTCTCACCTGCCAGTCCCACAGCAGATCAGACCCAACCAAGCAAACACACAGAGATTTATATTGCTTACAAACTGTATGGCCGTGGCAGGCTTCTTGTTATCTACTTATTCTATCTTAAATTAACCCATTTCTATTGATCTATACTTTGCCACGTGGCTCATGGCTTACTGGTACTTTACATCTCCCTTGTCATGGTGGCGGCTGGCAGTGTCTCTCTGCCTCAGCCTTCTACTTCCCAGAATTCTCTTCTCTGCTTGTCCCGCCTATACTTCCTGCCTGGCTACTGGCCAATCAGTGTTTTGTTTATTAACCAATCAGAGCAACACATTTGACATACAGAACATCCCACAGCATGCCATAGTCAGAGATACTAAATAAAACAGGTTACTTCATAATTCCTGCTATTGTGACTCCCCTCAGATCACCCCCCAAATGCCTTGTACCAGGCATTCAGTGTGGTATTCTAAGAGCACTTTTTAATTGCACTCTTCCTTTTGTTGAAAGTCCTTGGAAGATGTTGGTTAGTAGTGCATGTTGCTTCATCTTTGCTTAGACTCTTTGAAGCCTTCATCCTGGCCCCCCCCTGAGAGCACAGAGCTGAGCATGAAGGGTTTTCTGACTCCACTCATCCCTCTCCCTGACATCTGCCTGCTTCTGCCCTAGCCCTACCGACCAGGCATGTCATGATGCCTGGCTTGGGTGGGATATCGGCATGTCTAGTCCCTGGATATCTGAGCTCTGAACTTGGACTCTATGTAGCTCTCCAATCTGGGGGCAAGGCTGAGCCCACAGGTCAATTTGCTTGAGAGCCTGGCCATCTACACATTTTTGACGTTGTTGTTTCCTACTTCTAGGGATGGCTGCAATGGATTTGGTTCCACCACACAGGGCAGTGGCCATGGATGCTGTTCTACCACACAGAGCAGTGGCCATGGA
>CABHPP010130947.1:0-41527 GCA_902168425.1 Peromyscus attwateri | reverse complement strand
ATTCTGTTATCCACATCTCAGATGGGACTGGTCTAGAAACTGAGACCATGTGGGGCAACAGTGGGAGAAGCTGGGGAACTGGGGCAGCCCACACAGGATTCAGTACAAACAGGACCATGTGCAAAGGGCAGGGCTGCAAGCAGCAGAGGAAGGAGAGTAGCCCTGCTCCAAGGACTATCAGCAGCATCCACAGACTCATAGAGAAGACAGTAAGAAAACTCACCAACTGAGCAATGTTCCAGTCACGGCCTTCACTCATCAAATAGTGCAAACAAACTTGGGGAAAATAATTTCTTAAATTCTGTGTGAGAACCGATCAAAGTCTCTGGATTTTTGCAATCATTATTTTTAGCCGGTGTAGAGTTATATTTAGGCTTCAACTAGATTCTCTGTTATGGAGGAAGGTGAAACACCAGGAGGGGGATGGAGGAACACCCTCTCCCTCGAGTTATTTACCTGTTTTCTTCATGAAAACTGTCACTCAGAAGATATCACAAGTGTGATCTTGGACAAATCCGACACTTGACTTTTGTTTCATTTATTTATTGCCCACTTGATGCTTCTTTTTAGCTCCTCATAACTTCTTTACCACTGGTCTAATTTGATTTCCTATTGCAGGCCAAGAAAAAAGAAAGAGAAGAGAATTTACCTCCAAGGCAAGAAAGCAGGTCTTCAGCTAAGCTAAAGAGAAAGAGTGTGGTCAGCGCTGGACCAGAGGCAGAGCTCTTCCCACACCACAAACCCACACCACCCAACCACACTTACCTTGGACTTCGTCAGTGGGGACCCATAGCCCTCACAGTTCATTGCACTCATGTGTCAGACTCTCCTATGAGCCAGGGTCTCCCACCTCACCCTGCTCTCAGAAGTCCCAGGAAAATGGCCATTGTTTTACTGGATTTGTTTTTTCACCTTTACATTTCTTTATTTGGTTTCTTTCTCCACTATGACATCAAACCAAAATACCCAAGGGAGCTGTGGGTCTGGACAAGCAAATATTAAAAAAAAGATCTGAAAAACAATAAACGTGAGAGAAGAAAAAAAAAAAGAAATAAAGAAATAAAAAACTCAAGGCAATACCATACCATGGAATGTACATCAGGAACTTGGAATAGGGCCTGTCAGGATCATAAATGTGATGAAATTTCAAAATATGTTGTTTACTATGAAGATCAAACTTGAAAAAAATCCCAAACAAAAGAATGAGACTATAAGTTGAGCAATCACCGAGCCTGCCCATGTTTACAGTAGATGACCACAGATTCATTCTTTCTGTAAAAGAGCTTCTGGAGAATGTAGTAAGGAGCATTCCTGGCATTACTGAATCAGCCGTGACAATATTTTTCAGTTTGGTAAAACTTTCCTCAAAATTAATGGGCCTTAAAAATGGCATTAGAGCCGGGCGTTGGTGGCACACACCTTTAATCCCAGCACTCGGGAGGCAGAGACAGGCGGATCTCTGTGAGTTTGAGGCCAGCCTGGGCTACAGAGTGAGTTCCAGGACAGGCTCCAAAGCTACACAAGAGAAACCCTGTCTCGAAAAACCAAAAAAAAAGAAAAATGACATTAATAGAGCTGGGCGTGGTGATGCACACCTTTAACTCTAACACTTGGGAGGCAGAGGCAGGAGGATCTCTATGAGTTCGAGGCCAGCCTGGTTTACAGAGCAAGTTCCAGGACAGCCAGGACTACATAGAGAAACCAAAAACAAAAGCAAAAATCAAAAACAAAAACCCAGCATTAGTATCTTACAAAAGTCATATAGTAAATACATTTTTTAAAGACAAATACCAGGCCTGGGGAGATGGCTCGGTCAGTAAAGATGCCTGGTTTGCAAGCCTGGAGACCTGGGTTCAATCCCCAGGCTAGGGAAGAGGGGAGGGCTAAGCTCTTGACACCTTGGTGCTGGGGAGGTGGAGACAGGCAGGTCCTTGGGGCTCACTAGCCAAGCAGCCTAGCTCACTTGATACATTTCAAGTCAGTAAGAGATATAATCAAAAACAAAACAGAACAAAGATACAAGGAGGCTGGAGAGACGGGGCAGAGGTTGAAAGCACGTGCTGATCTTGCAAAGGACCCCAGTTTGACCACCACCGTCCCCCATGTATGTGCCACAGCAACTCACAGGCATCTGTAGCCAGTCCCTGGAGAGCCAATACCCTCTTCTAGTTGCCACAGGCACGAGGCATGCACATGGTGCATAGACACACATGAAAGCCAATACCCAGGGACATAAAATCATTTTTAAAACATTTAATTACAAAAATGATAACATAGAAATGGTCAGTTACGCCAGGCGGCGGTGGCGCACGCCTTTACTCCCAGCATTCGGGAGGCAGAGACAGGCGGATATCTGTGAGTTCGAGGCCAGTCTGATCTACAGAGTGAGTTCCAGGGCAGTTATAAAACGTGCATCTTCAATGTTAACGACAGAAGTGCAAATTAAAACTGAAACGACATTTTGACATCAAATTAGTAAAATAAAGTTATTAATCCTGACAATCTACTTCACACATTTCTTGCAAAAGTAGCCAATAGTACATTCTTTTAGGAACACAGCGTGGCCATGTCCATCGGTATCACAAATGTGTGTGTCTGGTCTCATAGTCTCATCTCTGTTACTATCTCTGATAAATGAAACTGCACGGAGAGGCATTTCAGAAGTATTTGTTGCATTGTTTGTGGGTGATGGCAAAAAATAAATAAATAAATAATTCAAGTTTATAAATATGAAGGATGCTTACATAAGCCGTGGCATCACCATTCATCAGTTAAACAGGGTAGGAGAAAGACCAATAAAGATCTTTCAGTTGAGAAAGTTCCAGCATGAAGGACAGGTATTGGACAAGTAACGTGGGAGTTAAGAATGTTTGCCTACCTGTGGTGGCTCATGGAGAAGACAAGGCAAGATTCTATATAGTTTTGTAAAAGCTGCACCGCGTGTGTTCATGTGTGCCCTGGTTTCGTTTCTACCGCTGTGAGAAAACTCCCTGACAAAGAGCAACAAGAAAGGCTTCCCGTGAGTTCAGGGTTCCAGGTCACAGTCCATCTTTGGATGGACGTCAAAGTGGAGCTAACGTAACAGCCAGTCCCGTCCACCGTGACAGAAAGACCCTGGACGACACTGGGGTTTTATGGGTCCTCATTTAACTACACATTTCTATTGATTTCTGTCTATTGAGTGTTGGAAAACACATTTACATCATTTAAATGGTCACAGAAGCGGAACTCATTTTTTACACAAATACTGGGTCCACTTACAAAACACACCGGGTTCACATTACCAAACACAATGAGAGAAAGTGAATCCAGACGTCTCTCCAGGGCAGCCTGGGGGTGGAAAGAGAACTCTCACGTGGCTGCCTGACTGGGAGGTGCCACCTCACTCACTGATTTTACACAACATTTATCCTAGGAGCAATGAAGCTCAGTGATCTGGGCTTCTCTAAAACCCAGTGCCAATATTCTAAGCAAAACACAATTGACCTGCCACAAGCCTTGATGGTGAGGATAATGTAGCCAAACCTGCTACCTTTGCACAATGGGTAGGTCTGGGCAAAGACCCCCATTCCCCAGGGACTCCGAAACAACTCGGGTCAGCCTGAGAGACCTCCACTGACTTCTGACAGCTTCTCTCCACTGAGGGCAGTACACTAAGGGCTCTTGTGCTCACCTGGACGTTCAATTGTCTCTTCCATGTTCCCTCGAGGCAGGAAGATGGGACAGTAAGATCATGCCCATGACACTGTCACTCCAGCTGGGCATCCTTTAGCTTTGAGTGGTAGCCATAGCCCTTCATTTTATCCCTTCCCTGACTTCTCTGGGACGTGACAAATCATGTACCACAGGGCTTTCCCTTGGGCACACCCTTCTTCAAGCACCAGGCCTCAAAAGACTGACATGTCTGCCCCTGGCTGCAGCTGCCCTGTCCTGGCCACCTCTCTTCTTGCCCCATTCCCACCTGCCTCTGGTAATCCATGGCTTTTCTCTGGGACACCAACCAAGCTCCCTCTGGCCCCTCATCAAGAAATTCATAACCTATGACCCAGAATCTGAGGACTCTGCTGTGAGTGACATATGGACCTGGAGGACTGCTGTGAGTGACGTGTGGGCCTGGAGGACTCTGCTATGAGTGACGTGTGGGGCTAGAGGATTCTGCTGTGAGTGACACACAGGATGAGGCCACTGACCTTCTAAACCAACACAGCTGTGCCATGGAAACTAGTTGTCACTATCAAGAGTTCAAGACCCTTGAGTTATCTTAGGCTCCTGTGTCCAGAGACTCCTAAAAAGCAATGGGCATTCAACACCAGGTACCTGCTGTGGATGGCCGGCACTCAGAACTCTCCTCCCAGGATCCAACTTCACCAGGTATCCTGGGGATTTCATTTTACTCTGTTTTGCTTTTGAAGCCCAGGCTGGCCCTGAACTGACTATGTAGCTGAAGATGGCTGCAAACCCCTGATCCTCCTGCCTCTACCTCTCTAGAGCCGGGATTACAAACATATGAACCCCAAGGCATAGTACATGGTAGGCAAGCAGCCTACCAACTGAGCCACAGCCCAGCCCCTCCTGAAGGTTTCCTACCAACGCCATTCCCCTTTTAGAACTTTACTACCGATGAGGACAATGTTTCCTTGCCTGTGTATATTTGTAAGAAGATGCTGAGAAAATCTGCAATTGTATTTTGCTTGTCTGTCTTCTAAGTTCTCTCCCATCCTCAGAGAGGTTGGAAGCACCCAAACTAGATGTTCAATGACTATATGTCAGGCTCGAGGACACTAAGAGGAGTGGAAAAGAGGCCCCAGATCCCAGGTCTCACAATCGCAGGGGACAGTGCCACCCCAGCCCAGCATGATGCTGGACCAGAACTATGCTGTCTGTGCAATGCTGTTGTAACATTAAGCCATAACCGCAGCCCAGGGGGCGGGTTTGGTTGACCTTTCCTATAGGGTAATCCTTGCTATTAAATAATAATCCTGCATGACGCTGAACACCGAGACAAGATGGACAACTTAGGTATGGGTTTTGTCTCCACTGGAGACAGAGACAGAAAATAAATGAGCAAGCAATGATAACACAGAGTGATCAAAGCTCCCTGGGTAGAGGAAGAAAGGGCCCAGGGCTCACAAAGTCATGCAGAGCTGGGACAAGGCTCCCCGGGGGAGCAGACACTTAACTAAGACGCTAAAATTCTCAAGAATTGCCGCTTGGACCCTGGCCAGAGTGGGTGGGTGGAGAGGACTGGATAGATAGGAAAGAGATCTGAGGAAGAATGATGGCTGGTTAGACGTAGGGAAGAGGCTAAAGTGGACTCCAAGGCAAGCATCTCTAGTGAGAACGATTTCATAAGCATCTGCCAGGAGACAAACAGAACTGAACCCAAACATTTGCAGCCCAGAAACATGCGGTAAGAGGCGAGCATCCCACGCCCTGTCTATCTGTTCTGTCCTCCCCAGCTCTCCTGTCTCAAAGCACGAGATAGTAACAGCTGCCCACGAAGCAGCAGAGAGCATGCCAGCGGGTCTGAGCGCACTGAAAGAACTCTTGGACAGCAGAAAAAACAGAAGACATTTTGGAAGCAATTTCACCCCAATGGTTAAAAAGAAATGGGCTTAACATTGAAGAGAGGGGTCGTTTTTAACTTTCACTTTTGTAACTTGGGTGTTCTCTCAATTTTCTGCAATGCACATGTTTTTAAAAACTGTTTGTTAGAGGTTGGGGTGCCCACTGGTGGTATAATTGCAGGTAGGATTCTGAGAAGAGGAAGAGGAGGAGGAGGAGGAGGAGGAGGAGGAGGAGGAGGAGGAGGAGAGAGGACGGCAGGGACCACAATGGCTGCAGCAGCAGCAGCGACAACATTGTCACACCAAGCTTCCACCCATAAACCTTTGAGGCACATTCTCAAACCACATTCAAGCCACAGCACCAGTGTTTCCTTGTCTTTTCAGAAACATTAGCCCGTGCGCATAGTTCACCCATCGCTGCATGTGACTTACGCTTTCTCCTGACTTTGACAGTCCCCAAGAGTGCGTCTGTTTTACTATTCTGACGTATCAGCATGTGTGTGCTGCCTTGCTCTTCAGCCTCACCCAGATCTGTGGTTTTAGCCCTTTTCAAGGCAGCATTATCACTTGGTGGTTTTTCTGTTTTCACTCATTGATCTCACCAGGGTTCTGTCTGGTTCGTCACTTTCTCAGGATTCAACTTTTGCCTTTTCTTTGCCCTTTATCCTTTCCTGTGCTTTATCTCCATTTTTCTTCTGTAGTTCATTCCCATGTCTATCCCATGCTGCCCAACATGGAGTTCCTCCTGTTTCATTAATCCATACCCAGAAAAAATATGACACACTTAAAAGGAAAGGAAAAGGTTGGGTCTTTGGCTCAGTGTCTCTGTCACTTACAAAATGCCCTTCCATTACAACTGACCCGGGTTTTCAGACCTCTGAAGCACTATTTTTGAGAGATGCGCTTTATAGCTTTCATGTCGTTGTGTTTATATGCAATTCTCCTCCCCTCCTCCCCCCCATATTTGACCCAGTAACTGCAGCAAGTAACTAATTAAAATTGAAGAAAGGGATCGTTTTAAATGTTCACTTTGTAACTTTGGTGTTTTCTCAATTTTCTGTAATGCATATGTTTTTAAAAACTGTTTGTTAGGGGTTGGGGTGCCCACTGGTGGTATAATTGGAGGTAGGATTCTGAGGAGAAGGAAAACCATCACATTTTGTTGAAGGAAAATGTACTTTTCCTTCACAGAGAACAACCGGTCTAGTAATCGAGGAAAGATCTTCCAGGTTCTTATCGGGTGAAAGCAAAGGAACCACCGGAACTTAACTGCCTGGAAAAACAAATGCAGGAGTGTTTGTTTGGGGACTCTTTGGTTGTTAAAAACTCAAGATTGTCTAGCAGTGTTGGGAAACAGTGCTGATTCAGTTGACCCAATAACCCAATAATCACCAAGAGCTGGAAAACAAGTCGATTACATGGACCACATCTTCTCATCTGCAAGGACCAAGCAGATGCCGTAACAGGCTGCTCAGTCTTCTCTCAGAGTCAGGCCTCAACTTCAGTTTCCTGAGACTTGAGCAAGCAGTTTTCTGGGAGGGCCATGAACAAAAGACATAGTCCTTGCAGGAGCTCCCTTTCTGCATGTACTCTGACCTCCCAAGGTTCACCCAGTTGTTTACTGTCTGGGACCCCTCATCCACTTAGAGCTACGTGCATGGGTCAATTTGAATGTGCTAGACCAGCCAGCCTCAATGGCAGCTCAAAGACAAAGCCTGGGACTTGTTCAGGCCTGCCCAAAAATGGTAACTGTAACCCCCAACTAACCCTAGCCAATTAAAAGTTACTAACATGATTGCCACTCGCATGAACCAATCCTGAGTCTGTTCCTATGTAGTCTGCAGACCCCAACCCCCCTTATTTTTTTTTCCTTTTTTTTTTTTTGTTTTTTTGTTTGTTTGTTTGTTTGTTTTTTTGAGACAGGGTTTCTCTGTGTAGTTTTGGAGCCTGTCCTGGATCTCACTCTGTAGACCAGGCTGGCCTCAAATTCACAGAGATCCGCCTGCCTCTGCCTCCCAAATGTTGGGATTAAAGGCGTGTGCCACCAGCACCCAGCACCCCACCCCACCCCCGACCCCTGCTTTAAAAACCCTGCCCCATTGCTACTCACGGTCTTTCCTGCTCTGCTGCTGCATCAGACGGACAAGGGTCCCGAGTTAACTCTAATAGTAGAACGACTCTTTGCTTTTGCATCGGATTTGGTCTCTTGGTGGTCTTTGGGGGACTCTGGGTACAACACACCCATTCAAACCCCATGAAGACAATGGCTCAGATGTGACTGTGAGTGGCATGCCCGTTCCCCAGCTGCCTCAGGAGAAACAGAGGCTCCCTTTAGAAAAGAAAGGTCATGACCTGCACGTGCTGTAACCTAACCACGGCAGCGGGGCTGACCAGGATGGCAGGAGGATTCCGCTAGCCCAGAAACGACTATTTTTTAAAAGCCAGCATTTACCAGCAGTGTTTACGTGGCCACCGTGGAGTACAGAAACGATGAAGCCCTCTAACAGCTGGTTCTGGAATGGCAGCTGCAGTAAGATGTGTTTGCTTTCATTGTTTACTGTGCCGGGGGCCAGTCTGGCTGTAGAGTGAACTTCCAGCAGAATGGAAGGTATTTGCTGCGCCATGTGGAGGTTCCACCAGACCGTATCTCCCTGGGTATTTTCCTACAATCCCCTTCACTCCTCCAAGAAAAGACTCCAACATTCATTTGTGTAAGAGACCCAGGCATGGTGTCTTGATTTAGACTGATGTCTGCAAGTCTGGGCATCACCGAAGTCTGTAGGTCGTGGGTTCCTGGCTCTTCTTCTGCAGAAGGCATCGCTTGGAGACAAAAGGTGCTGTAAGAAAATACATGGGCTGGGGGGATGCTCTGTCAAGCGTGAGCCCTAAGTTCAGGACCCAGCATCAACAGAAAGGGCCAGGCACAGAGGTGTGCACCTCTCTGCTCAAACCCTTCTTAGAGTACAGGTTTCCCATTGTGGACACAAGAGTATCCCTGTTCTCGTGGGTGACATGGATCCTAAGAGTGATTAACTTAAGGACAGAGGGCTCCTCCCAAGACCCCTTTAAACTTGACTTCAGGGAACTCTGCAGTCAGTTTCCACGAGGGGAGTGATCCAGGCATCCCAGAATACTAACTATAGCTCTATAAATGATCAGGCAGGGCTCTTAAATGTGCCAAGTCCTGGTGCTATGTGGGTATGTAAGTAGAAAACAAAGAGGGACTGGGGGAAGGGGCGGGGCAGTGACTTGAATAGCCCTTACTTCAGTTACTTTGAGTTTTCACTTGCAATCCACTGCGGAGGCCGCCCGCAGGAGTGGGTTCGGCATGTGGGCACTGTCGAGAGTGTCCCCCATTTACTTTGGGACTTCTGCTGTGTACCTCAAACTGTCCTTCGGAGCACAGTACACAGTTACTCAAATGTCCGCCAGGTAGGGTGACTTTGTTATAGCTTCACAATTATCTTCTTCCATAGGCTGGGGACCAGAAAGGTCCCTAAGAGAAAACTTTCAGATGAACTGACTCTTCTGATTAACCCTTCCTCGGTGGGAAAAAAAAGGTTCCATATTCATTCAGAAGTGGTGATATAAATATATTAGTATTCTCTATTCCAGAAAATAGAGAAATGGTTAAGCAATTAGTCTAAATTAGCTGTCAGAGTATGGGGGGGGGGGGGTTCCGTTCACATGCTCCCACATCTCTCTCATCCTTAGTGACTGTCTCTCCCAATATTGCTCTGGTCATCTGTTTTATTGTTGTCTGATTGTCCCAGGGACACATGAAAGAAATGACACTTCTAGCCCAAAGAACAATCCATACAAGCACAGCCTGTGATAAGTCAACGAGTTCATTAGGGGCAACTTAGAGGGACTTGAACAACTCTTGAAGTCTACATTTCCTGCATTTGCCACATACACTTCCAGCTTCTAAGCTCCTGATTTATATGGCTTTAAGTCAGAACTGATGTGAACCTGCTTAAAGTGCTACCTAGTGTCAAAGTAGCAGAGGTGATGGGACCTAAGACGTGGGTAAAACCAGCCCCTGGAAAGCTGTGTGTTCACATATTCCCCCACCCCGCCCTTATCGGGGCTTCCCTGCAAACACTGGGCAACTGTTAGAAGGAAGGCTTGCTTTGCTATCGTCCAGTGCGTACAGTAGATAAATGGAGGCTTGTGGCAAAATGAGGTTAGCCGGCTGGGGTTCAGAGGGCTAGTGTCGCTACATCATGTATCTCTAAGTGTCTAAGTGTCTATCTGTAAGTTCAGTGAGACCAGACATAACTCAGTGAGCTAAAGTTCAATGAAAGCAAAGCCTTGCCTTTCTCATTCTTGAACTGAAACCCCAGTATATGGGACTGTGCCTGGCACACAATAGATGATTGACGAATAAGGGCTAAATTCGTTAATGCTGTATGGCTGGATGATGAATCAGAGGATAGATGCAGATTTCTTGATGGGACTGGACAGATGGCTCAGCAGTTAAGAGCCCTTGTTGCTCTTCCAAAGAGTCTAGGTTCAGTTCCTAGTGCCCACATCTGGTATCTCATAACTGTCTGCAACTCTAGCCCCAGGGGGATCTGATGCCCCCTTCTGGCCTCCCCAGGTATTTACACACTTGTCATACATATACACAAATACACACACAACACAAATAAATAAGTCTTTAAAAAATATTTCCTAAGGCAGAATATTCTTTCATTTTGACCTTTACTCAAGATAAAATAAATGTAGAGGAGGAAGCAGGAAACTATTCCTGCAAGCCCACAAGGATGATTAATTCTGTAAAAGCTCAAAGATTTAGGCAAAAAACATTTTTCACTGTGGTTTTTAGGAAATCTCTATTGAGTACTCTTAAATGAGTCATTGACTGCACTTGCTTGGTTAATTTCTGTAATTACCGAGGCTGTCATGTGCTCTGGCCTGCCATAGTCTCTGCGGCCACTGTCACTGTGGCACGTGTGCCTTGGCCAAAGCTAGGCTACTTCAGTTATATTTGCAGCGGGAGTCACACCCCTGTCGTCAGAGGAAAATGGTTTCAAGGCGTTTTGTGGGTCTCACATCAGCACGCGGGGAGGACATCAGTCTTGGTCTCACTCGTCCTTCACCCAGAGACAGCAGCCTTTAGTTTGGACCCCTGAGCAGCAAGGGGCAGCCTGGCCCCAATTTCTCATGACTGGAGGGAGGTCTGAAGCTCTTTCTCAAACCCCCAGGTGATATTCCCAGGCACCTTTGGTTTTTGTTGGAGGCATTTCACCTTCATTTTGCTTCCTCCCCCTCCTTCTCAGCCTCTGGGTTGAGGGTTTTGCCTTCTCGTTAACCTTTTGTCTAAGTATAATCAGTAGATGAACATGAGGAGAATATTTCTATTTGTTTAAGTAAAAATAATACATTGGCTGGAAAGACAGCTCAGTCAGTAAAACACATGCCTTGTAAGCATGAGGACCCGAGTTCAATCCCCAGAAGCCACATGAAAAGCAGGCACGGGGGTACACGCTCAGAATCTCAGTGCTGGGGATGTGGTAACTAGCAGATCCCTGGGGCTCACTGGTGGGCAAGCTCCAGGCCAGTGAGAGACTCAAAGACTAAGGCAGGGGCCAGGAAGTTTACTCAGCAGCTAAAGTGCTTGCTGTACAAACAAGGAGGCGAGGGTCTGAATCCCCAGAACCCATGGAAACGATGGTGGGTGGGCTAGCTTGCCTGTGACTGCAGGCTGGGAAAGCAGAGAAGGGGAAAGAGCAAGCTGGCTGATGAGTTTGACTGACAGACCCTACCTCAAAGAATGAGGTGGGACAGCTATCAAGGAAGATTCCAGACATCATCAACCTCTGGCTTCCACGTGCACACACAGGCTCATGCACCCATTCACGTGCATGTGCACTCTCACATACACATGCACCCATTCACATCTGAACACAAACACACACACATGCAGACGCACAACCGCCACCATCACACACACAGATACATGAAAAGAAGAAACATGGAGAAAAAGATAGACAACCCCTGAAGAACAACACATAGACACATGTGCACACTTATGTACTTGCACACCAACCTATACACACAGGGGCAGGGGAGATGTCCTAAGTGCGTAGGTCTGACTATTATTTCCCAGTCTGATATTTAAGGTCATGGTTTTTACGTCCACGGTAACATGCTGTCAGGACCTGCTAAGCAGGCTCCCCTAGATATGTCAGAGCCAAGGCTGGTTCTCTTCAGCATTGTCACCTGAAGTGATGCTCTCTGAACTGTGGGAAATGAGGTGGAGGGCCTGTGGCTATCGGGGTTCAGGTTTCAATAGTTCTGTCATTTGGGGGCATTGACCACCCAACTCACCCATTATATAAACCCATTTCTGAGAGGATTACAGGGTTGCAGCCATCTTAGAGAAGGGTCACATTGGGGACAGCAGGCCCTGGGAAACCCACCAGAGGATGGGCTGCCCCTCCACCCTAAGCCCTGGGAAACTCAACAGAGGATGGGCTGCCCCTCCACCCTCAGCCCTGGGAAACTCAACAGAGGATGTGCTGCCCCTCCACCCTCAGCCCTGGGAAACCCACCAGAGGATGTGCTGCCCTCCACCCTAAGCCCTGGGAAACCCACTAAAGGATATGCCGCCCCTCCACCTTAAGCCCTGGGAAACTCACCAGAGGATGTGCTGCCCCTCTGCCCTTAAGCCCTGGGAAACTCATCAGAAGATGTGCTGCCCCTAAACCCAGACAATTAGGAGCTGCACACCAGACATTTCCTGCTATAACTTAAAGGATATGACAGAACACAACTGGCATAATAAACAGCGCACCAGATATGCCCCGTGGGATGTTTTCTGCTGTTATAGATTATATACCATAGCTGTCAGAGGGAACGAGTTTCCTGCAGATAAAAATGGGATGTCTGACTGTCAGAGGAAATGGGTCTGCTGGCAAAACAGATACAATAACATAGATTGCAGAGGATATGGCAATTTCCTTGCAGCTGCAACTCTTCAATCAGTTCAAACCAAGCGTCTCTGACCGGAAGTAAGCACCAGTCCTGAGCTTGTAACTGTACAGAGTTAGAATTCCCCCAGATCCCCTACCATAACTATTATAGAAACCCTGCGTAATGGCTATTCAGGGTCTCTCCTGCTCAGTTGCTGCATCAGATGAATGTAGAGACCCAGGTTAACTTGAAACAATAAAAAGACTCTTTGCTTTTGCATCAGGTTTGGTCTCTTGGTGGTCTTGAGGGGACTCTGGGTACAACAATTTCCCAGCTGAGGGCTTGGCCAGCCACAAATGGCTGACATGTATTGCTTAGTCAGACCTGTGGTTGTGTCTGTGCTAACCATGCACAGGCTTGTCAGCGTTTCCTATAACAGAACCATCTAATAACGACTCACAAAATACTTCAATTATATTTTGTATTGAGTAATCTAGATGAAGTTGTATTTATATGCAAATATTGTGTCCTCCTAGGGCCTTGAGCATTTACAGACTTGGGTACCCAGAAAGAGGAGAGAGGTTGTTGGAGCAATCCTCTATGAATACTGTGAGACACCTGTAATTGACAGTTAGGATTTTAGTAGACAATGTAGGAGAAGTTGGTTTGCAATTTCAAGATTTTCAGAATGGACTAAGGAGTAGTGTCCAATAAGAGTATATGTCCAGGGGCTGAGCAATAGCTCAGCAATAAAGAGCATGAGCAATGTTCACATACCCACACAATTAAAATATTTTTAAAAGAGATGCATAATTTAAAATGATAAAAATAAATCTTAAAAATTTATAAGTTTATTTTCATTATTTTGTTTGTTTACTTTTTATAATTTTTCATTTATTTTCCTCTTGCTGTGATAAACACAGGTTAAGGGAGGGTAGCTTTGTTTACTTTAGTTCATGGTTCAAGGTTCTGTCCATCACAACAGGAAGTCAAGGCAGTTGCTGAAGTCAGATCCACAACCAGGAAGCAGAGGGGGGATGGATGCTAGTGCTCTTTTTGCATTTTATACAATCCAGGCTCACCTGCCTTGGAAAAAGCCTACCCATAATTAAAATGAATCTTCCCCACTCAGTGTAATCAAGACAACCTCTCATGGGTGTGCCCCAGGTCACCCTCCAAATAATTCCAAATTCTTTCAAGTTGATAGTTAACACTGACCACCACACCATGTGATGGCTCCAACGCATGCTTTGTGATTTACGAAATAGCAGATGAGCGTGACGTTGCAGGTCACTGTCAAGGTGACAGCCTGTCTCTCCAGAGCCCTCTCCCTGCCAGGATCTCTCCCTGCCAACCAAGCAGTTTATATTCTCTATTCCAAACCTATCAGCTTCAAGTCAGATGGAGATCCTGAAATTTTTTACCTTGGTTCTTAAGTCGCTGTGGTTCTGGGTAGCCAACACATTTTAGTATAAAACGACCAAACCACAGGCATTTCCACCTTAAGCATGCTTTAACGGTTCCTCTTTCACCTCTTCGTTGTGTGCTTATCAGCTGGAGTGTTACTCCCCCAGCACAAGGCTCGTGTTAGCTGGGTTGAATGGATAGAACAGTTTATAAACGCTATAGAAACTCATGGGTGAATTTTTTTTTTTTTGGTGCAAATTCTATTATTTTTTCTCTGTAAGCAGTGTGGCTCTTTTTATAGAGTCAAACTTATTCAGAGTGACCATAATTAATTACTGTCTTGGTGATGTTGGAATTGTCTCTGCTTGGCCATCTGAAGCTTTCCTTATTTAGGCATCTCTGTCTTTTTAACACTGCCCTGGACATCTCTGAGGCCTTGCTCTTTGGCAAAAACACTTGCCTGTTTTTATGAACTCTTCCCTTTTTTTTGTTCCTAAGTCTAGTCACAATACTCCTTCTTAAAATCCTATTTTAGCAAATTATGGTTTGCTCTGTGGTATTGTGTTCTTGTGTGAAAGCAGATGCCTCTTCATGTAACTACTGGCTTTTTTCTCATCCTTGCAATTCTCTGTGAGAGACCTTTTTATTAATTCTGCTTGCTTTCCTCCCACCAAATGACATCCTAAATTATAATTCCACCCAAAGCTTTATAAATCTTCATTTTTTTTCTTTTAAGAAAATGGTACCTGATGGCAATTTTTATAGATTCTTTTTCTTAATTTCATGTGTATGAGTATTTTGCCTGCATGTGTGTATGTGTACCATGTGCACGTCTGGTGTCTTCAGAGGCCAGACAGGGTATCAGGTCCCCTGGAACTAGAGTCATGGATGGTTGTAAGCCACAATATGGGTGCTGGGAATTGAACCCAGATCTTCTGTCCTCTGCAAGAGCAACAGGTGCTTTAAACTGTGGAGTCATCTCTCCGGCCCCACAGCCATGGGCTGGGAATGTAGGCCTGTTGGTGGAATGCTTGCCTAGTGTACAGGAAGCCCTGGGTTCCCTCCCTAGCACCACATAAAGCCGAGCACAGTAGTGCAGGCCTGCACTCCCACCCAGGACACGGGAAGTGAGGGGGAAGACTAGATCTGAAACTCAAGGTCCATCCTCAGCTACATAGCAAGTTCAGGGCCAGCCTGATCTACGCAACTCTATCTCAAAATACATAAGCAGGTAAATAAGTTAATACTCATTTTTTAAAATGCCCAATCACAATAGAGACCATGAACAATTCAACAGTCCAAGGAAGGATGCTGGGAAGTCACCATCAGGAGACAATGACAGCCATGCCCAGCAAGGGAACAAAAACAAGCTTCTATAGAATATTGCTTATACTGACTTATGCATAAGTTTGTAAGAGAACATATGTGAGCACGTACATGTAAGGACATGCCATGGTCATGAGAAGCTAGGATAAGTCTTCCAATGTTTTCCCTTCTTGGGCATGAGGTAGAAATTCCCTTCTTTTGATATAATGAAAATAAATACCCTCCCCAACCCCTCCCCCCACCACCACACACACAAATGGAAACACAAAACAGCTCTTCAGATGACAGATACTGAGTTCCTAGCACATGGAAGTCACTCACTTGCTGAGCCGAACTGAGTTTCCTCCTAAAAACAGGCAAGTCTCCTACCAGATCTGCATGTTGGAGGGACAGAAACACACTGCTTCCTCCTGCAAGCAGCTTGGTGAGAATTGGCTCATGATATAGAACAATCCTTTTCTACACTATGAATATGTGTTACTCTCGTTGGTTAATAAAAAGCTGACAGTCTGGTAGCTGGGCAGGAAGTTAGTCAGGAAAGCCAAACTGAGAATGATGGGAAGAAGGAGGGCAGAGTCAGGAGAGACATCAGCCAGCCAGCCAGCCAGCCAGCCAGCCAGCCATCAAGCAAGCAGGATGTGTACAAAAAAAAAAAAAAAAAAAAAAAAAGTGAGGTAACAAGCCATGAGCCATGTGGCAAAGCATAAATAGAAATATGGGCTAATTTAAGTGAAGAGTTAGCTGGTAACAAGCTTGAGCTATCAGTTGAGCATTTATAATTTACATTCAGCCCCTGAGTCGGTCATTTGGGCCCCAGCAGTCTAGACAGGAAATGTCCAATTACAGGCTTACATAGGGCTCATGTTTGCATTTGTGCCAGCAGTTTCCCAGTTCTTTATATTCAAGAATTATTCGTTCTTTCTTATCATCCTGGGCTTTATTCTAACTCCTAATCTCTTTTGCTTCCAGACAGTTCATCCAGCCTCCTGCCTTTGGGCTCCATCTGAGGCTGCTGGTATTATCTACAATAGACATGAGTCCACATAACTCATGCGAAACCCAAACTCTAATTTCCAGACAAAATGAATTCCTTTTCACTGTGATATTGCAATGTGGACATGGAAGTTCACCTTCTGGCCTCACCAAAAAGAACCCAAAACGGGAGTAGTGCAGAACAGCCTAGTCCCAAAACATAGGTGGGAGAATGTCTTTCTAAAAGGGTCATGTAATTCTGGTCTAATAACATCTGTCATGTTTGCCCCCATCACATGTACTGAACATGACTGGGAACTGCCATTTTAAAAATCTAACTGCCTTCCAAGCCATCCCCAATTAAAATGCTTTTGATAATGTAAATACTTACATGTGGAAAGGTGTTTTCCTTCAGAGACGAATGTAACAGTTACTACAGAAAGCAGAGGCCTGTTTTGGTGGCCATGCTTAAAGGCTGTTGGACCTTCAAAATGAACAGTGGTTCTCAACCTTCCTAAGGCTGCAAACCTTTAATACAGTTCCTCTTCTTGTGGTGACTGACCCCCCATCCATAAAATTACTTTCGTTGCTACTTCATAACTGTAATTTTGTTACTGTTATGAATCATAATGTAAATATCTGTGTTTTCTGATGATCTCTTGGGGTTCACCAGAACAGACAGACAGGTCAAAGGCAACCAGGGCATTTCAGGAGTCTAAAGAAACAAGACAACGCACTTTCAGGAAACTCTTTAGGGTTGATGGTCATTGGAAACTGGTAACATAGAAGATAAGGGAAGGCAAAGGCTTCTGGGAATTCTCCAAGTGGTGAGTCCCCCTTCCTCTCTGCCACTCAGCTTCTGGCATGATCCCTGTCAGGGACCTGGGGATTTGCCTGTTTGGACCTGAAGATAAATCGTGTTCTCTTTGGCCTTTGATTTCCTGTAGCAACCACAAATAAAAATTAAAGTTAATGAATAAACAATCAACATTTTGCGTGTCTGATACTTGAAATAGGGTCTTGTGATATCGCCGTGGCTGGCCTGTCACTCACTATATAGAAATGCTGGTCTCAAAGTCACCATGCAGATGAGTCTGCCTCAGTGTCTCAAGTGTTGAATGACAGTCGTGAGCCATCCTGCTCAGCTTAACAGTCAACATCTTGATAAAGACCATTGCAACATGGAGACTCGGGGAATATTGCATGAGAGGGGACAGAAAGAATGAAAAGCCAGAGGATGGGGAAGAGCTCCATGAAAAGCGGCCTTCTGGACATGACATGGCCATCGCACCCATGAGTCTACTGTAACTATGGTTACCTACACAAGACCTGAACAAGGTCAGCCAGCATTCCAACAGGCAGCACTAACTGGATTCAGCGGGTGTTAAAGAACACTATATCCTCCAAACAGAACAACCACTCTCTTCATCAGACAGCTGTATCTGCAAAGAACATCACAGCTGGGACTGTTGACATTCCCTCCTGGGGGGAGGGTGTGGGGAGGACCATTACCCCCTCTACTAAGTATCCTGTCACCCCTCCCAGAAGATTGCAGGCAGTCCTGCCCTAAGTACATATGGCCTTGGGGTCTCGAGGAGGGGCTAGAGCATGTACACTGAGGAAGCCTAGAAGAAGGTCCTCCATCCATGCAAGCATTGACGTTCCAATGCTGCTGCTTTGGGGTCACCTGTGATCTTACGCACAACCCCTGACCCAGGATCTCTAAGTCAGCCTAATAAACTCATTTGTTCCCCAGGAGTAACTTTGGTCGAATATAACTTTAGTTTGTCATTAGGACCTGCTGTGGGATGGTCTGTATGTCAAATTGCTCTGATTGGTCAATAAATAAAACACTGATTGGCCAGTGGCCAGGCAGGAAGTATAGGCGGGACTAACAGAGAAGAGAATTCTGGAAAGTGGAAGGCTGAGGCAGAGAGACACTGCCAGCCGCTGCCATGACAAACAGCATGTGAAGATGCCGGTAAGCCACAAGCCACGTGGCAAGGTATAGATTTATAGAAATGGATTAATTTAAGATATAAGAACAGTTAGCAAGAAGCCTGCCATGGCCATACAGTTTGTAAGTAATATAAGTCTCTGTGTTTACTTGGTTGGGTCTGAGCGGCTGTGGGACTGGCCGGTGAGAGAGATTTGTCCTGACTGTGGGCCAGGCAGGAAAACCCAGCTACAGGGACCTTAGAAGGAGGTCAGGAAACACATTGTCTAGTCCCCCTGCCCAGGGATAAGGTTCTCAAAAAGATGGGGGACCAAAAACAAAAAGAACAGGAGAAGACATGAAGGTGGAGGGGAATACCTTATGTGTACCTGGAGGAAGTGTAGAGACAGACAGCTGTGGGTAGATAGGATCAAGATGCATTAATTACATGTAAGAAACTGTCAGTGAATAATAAAAAGAGATGTTCTGTTTAAAAAAAAAAGAAAAGAAAGGAAAGGAAAAATGCAGGTGTGTCTCAAAACAGAGAGAGCAGAAGAGGCAGCAACAGATAAAGAAATGATTGGCACAGACGGCTTGTGTCCTGGTTTTGTATGGAGCAAAGAGAATGAGGACTGTACAGGCAGGGTTCCAACCAGGAGTGCTCAGCCTCCCCTACGGGGCAGGAGTGGATGGACTAAAGTTTTCCACAAAGATCTTAAAGGATAGCCACATGCTATTAATAAATCATGACGAAACGGGTTGGAATCCAGTAACAGAACATTGGCTCTACATGTCTGTCAACCGGAACCAAAAGAAGGAGGTCGTCATCTAACAGAAACAGTGCACGGGGTCAAACCAACGTCTCTAATTGGGGCTAAGAACCCCAGAATGTCTCACAGTAAGGTTCGGAGGGTGCCTGCCTCTGGGGCACCACTGACAGAACTTGAACCAATTCCTGGGCTCACTTTCTAAGTCCAAAGGAAAGAATTGAGACTTTGTACAGAAAGTCACTAAGGAACCGCTAGGCACAATTGTGCACCTTTAATCCCAGCTCTCAGGAGGCAGAGGCAGGTGAATCTCTATGAGTTTGAGGACAGCCTGGACTACACAGTGAATTTTAGGCCAGCCCAAGCTGCATAGGAAGACACCATCTCAAAAATTGAGAGAGAGAGAGTGAGAGAGAGAGAGAGAGAGAGAGAGAGAGTCTGCCTTTTCCCAAGGTCTCTGTGACTCTTCTGTGTCTGTGTTGTAAATTTTGAGATGCACTGAGCTAATCACAGAAGCTTCAGGAAGACTAGAGAAAATCTGAGAGTGATCAGACACCTGTGAGATATGGAAATGGAGTAGTCCAATGCGCTCACTTGGGCTCCCTGAGTTTCCTTGGTAACCCTTGGAATCATAAGAAGCCAAGAATGACAGACCCCAAACCTTATGAGGATGTCTGAATTTAAGCCCAGGTCCTTATGATTCCCATGCCTTTCTCTCTTGCACAAGGGCAAACATGCCCTTTCTAAGAATCTCAGAACAGAGTCCTGAGTGGAGCCTGAAAGACTTCCGTACCTGTCACTTTTTCTTTCCTCCTCTCATTGCTGATTTGGCATTCTTTGTACAGAAAGTCACTAAGGAGTCTGACCCAACAATGTCCAATAAGGTCGGAAGAATAGTTTTTAAAATGTTCAAAAGTCAGGGTGGGTCAGAGATCTTGGTGCTCTGGCAGTTGGCTTGACCGGCAAAGGCCAGCCATCTCCAATGTAGTGTAAGGCAACTGTCTGCTGTCCCTGATACAGCATGGGACAACTGTCCACTAAGAAGCAGGGTCTGGTTCTCTGCTTTCCTTGCAGAGCTCAGTGGCTGAGCTCTGTTCCCATCCCCAGCATCTCCGGAGGTCCTTCCAAACCCAAGCATCTGAAAAGCTCTCCCCAACTTTTAAGGTAGAGTAAATGAGAAAGTGCAGCGATGCCGTGAACCTTATACAGGATGAAACCACACCCTCCCATCCTGGCTCCACAGCCCTCACCTCCTCCGTAGGTTCTCTGCTTCTTCAACGGTCTCAGGCAAAGCCACACCCTTGGTCTCTGGAAGAAGGAATGTCATGACCCCAGCAGTCAGGCCCAAAACCCCTACAAATGAAACAGAATCCAAGGAAGAGTGTTAGAACACGCTCATGCCCCTTACATGAGGGCAGTGAGCCAGAGAGGGCAGGGAAGACATGCTGCTTGTCTTTGAAAGTTATCAAGAACATCTAGGAAAGAACTGGAAACAAAGGGGTGATTAGAGAAATACAAGAGTAAGACAAGGCAATATTTGCCTTCAATATACTTCGACAGAAGTATAAAATTCCAAAGTAGCTAATGTTTAAGTATTAAGGGATTTTTGAAGTTGAATACCTTGAGAAAAATGTAAATATCTGTTTTAAGTTGTTATTATAGATAGACACATGATGACAGATGACTGATAAATAGATGGTAGATAAACAGAAAGATATATGTATTGGTAGATAGCTAGCTAGGTGATAGATGATAGATAGATGATGATGATAGATAGATAGATAGATAGATAGATAGATAGATAGATAGATAGATAGACAGACAAATGATAGATGATAAATGACAGATGATAGGTAGGTAGATGATAGATATGTGATAGATAGAGGACAGATGATGATATGTAATAGATACATAAACAGATGATACATACATGCATAAAAGATGAAAGAAATAAAAAAGATAGATAATAGAAACACAGATACAGCATGCTTAGATCCAGAGATAATGCGGACATACATAGGTAGAAAGAGCACGCTTAGATCCAGAGATGGCAGATACATAGGTAAGTAAGTATAAAGGTGGGGATGGGGACAGAGCTAGAGAGCATGACCAACCCATATGTGCCCCGCTTACTACTCTCTCCTCCTCTCCTCCCCTCCCTCTACCCTTCCCTCCTTCCTTTCTTCCCTGTCTCTTTCTTTCTCTCTTCCTTCCCTCTCTCTCCAATCCATTCTCTAACTCTCTCCCTCCCTTGCCTCCTCTCCTTTGCACTCGCCTGTGGCAGGCTTGGTATTTTTCTGCACGTAGCCAGACCCTTAGCCTTCTGCTGGTGGATGAGCATGTCTTAGGCCCCTCCTGCTCTAGGCTGGGGGACAGAAATGGCATTCCTATCCTCTTTGACTATTCCAGCTTTATCAGCAAAGGGACCACAGAACATTGACTCCCATAAGTCTCCGTGTGTTCTTCTTCACCTCGCTTTCTGAAACGGGGTCTCACAGATAGCCCCTGCAGGACCTTAATTCTCTGGTTGTCCTCCCTCAGCCTCCACGGTGCTGGGATGACAGATGAGTACCACCACACTCAGAAAGGGATAACCATTCAACACCATCATACCCCTAGCAACAACACGCTCAATGAATAAAAATTAGAAATTGAATGCACAGGGCTGGAGAGACGGCTCAGCAGTTAGGAGCACTGGCTGCTCTTCCAGAGGACCCAGGTTCAATTCCCAGAACCCATTGTCTGTAACTCCAGTTCCAGGGGACTCGACACCCTCATACAGGCAAACCTCTGTACATGAAATAAAAAGAAATTAAAAAAAAAAAAAAGAAAGTAAATGCACAAGAAAGCAGGAGATTCCATCAAAAGATCATCTGCCTGTAGACTGCAGGATGGACTGATGGATTCTGGAGTCACAAGATGAAAATCTCTGGCTACTACATGGGAATTACATCTTATTATTTCCTGACATGCAAGGCGGAATGAGCCAGGAGACAGCTGAAGCCCATGCTCCCTCCTTGAGGCTCACCCTACAAGCAGCTGCTGAGTGCTCACACAGTACCCTCCACCAGGCCAGAAAGAGGGAATAGCCTGTCAAGTCTTACCAAACAGAATGAGGGGCAAGGCTTGCCAAACTTCCATCAGCCTAAACACCATGAAGGGGGTGAAGATCCCACCCAGGTCACACAGGGCAGAACACACCATCATCGCAAGATTCCTGGGAAGACACAGAGACCCAATAGGTCATGTTCATGCTTAATATTCAAGGTGTTCTCAGCATCCTAAGAGGAAGCATGAAATGGGGTGAGTGCTCAGCACCTCAGAACCACAGACCTGGGGAAGAGCTGTGTGGAAAGAAGGTGGTGGCCGAGAACAGCTCCAACAGCTGAAAAAGACAGCCTGCCTCTGCGGTTGTACTCTCGGATGCTTAGCCCTCACACTCCTAGAGGCCAGCTAAGGGCCCGATGGAGAGAAACAAGCATACACATTCTCTGACTTAAACCTCAGCTCTACCTCCATCCCATCCCGGGGCTGTGATGTGTTGTCACTTGGGAAGAGAACACAATATCTGTGTGTGGCTAAGTTTAGTAAGACCCAGGTTCATACCAGGCAATGCCCGGTATCAACACCAAGTGAGTGTGATGCTCAGCATGTGAGGAGAGCTGCTCAGCTCAGGCCCCGCTGTGAGTGAGGGTCCTGTGGTTCAGACAGTCCTTTGAGTCAGGAGTGTTTACAGAGTAATGGGTGGCCAAAATGAGTGCCTTTTGCCATCTGCATTTGATTCAGTTGACTGTAAACACTGGAACTCCCACGGCTCTGCATGCATAGGCATCAGGTTGAATATTGCTTCTGGGCATCCAGCTTCCTCTCCTACTGTCTAGGAATGCTCATCACCCAGTGCACAGTGGAAAGGGGCGTTCAGGAGGGTACCATTCGCCTCCTCCATAGTGGACCAGGCACTGGGTAACTGCTGCTGTTTAGAGGAGCATTCGGATAAGCCTGTGTGTTACACAGCTGGTCACTGGCCAATGGTGCTCTAATGAGATAAAGGAGCCTTTAGGAGGTGGGGGCTAACGGCAAGAAGTTGGGTTAGCAGGGGTATGCCTTAAGTGGGAGCTGGAATCCCAGCCCTTCCTCTTCTCTTCCTCCTCTTTGTTTTGTGCTACCCGGAGCACCAGCCCCGCAGCAACAAGGTCAAGGGAGCACAGACTGAAAGCTCTGGAAGCAGGAGTTAAAACAGACCTTTCCCTTTTAAAAGTTGATCATCTCAGGCGTTTTGTTACAGTAACACACGGCACCTTTGATCATTTCTCTGGATACGGTAGCCATGACAGCAGACTTGTTTGTCCTGGCTATTTCTTTTTTAGAATCTGGCCTCAAAAGTACTAACACAGAAGATCCTCTCTCTCTCTCTCTCTCTCTCTCTCTCTCTCTCTCTCTCTCTCTCTCTCTCTCTCCCTCTCTCCTTCTCTTCTCCTTCTCTCCTCTCTCTCCCCTTCCCTCTCTCTCCTTTCTCTCTCCCCTCTCCTCTCTTTCTCTCTCTCTCTCTCTCTCTCTCTCTCTATATATATATATATAGATAGATAGATAGATAGATAGATAGATAGATAGATATAGATATAGATATACATATCTATATATAGAGATATATATAGATATATATATCATGTTTTTGTTGTTCTTCCTTGTTTGGGGGCTTGTTTTTTGTTTGTTTGGGGTTTTTTTGTTTGTTTGTTTGGTTGGTTGGTTGGTTGGTTGGTTGGTTGGTTTTGTTTTGTGTGAGACAGGGCCTCCTTATCTAGACCTGGAAGGCCTGGAAACAAGTTTTCTCCTTAATTTGTCTTCATCTCCTTGTACTCAGATGGAGCAACTTTTTACAAAGAAGAGTCTAAACCATTTTCCTTTAATAAAAGGATTGGTGGAGGGAGGGAAAGCGTAGGCTGGAGTCATCTGTGTCTTCAGGCTCAGTGAGCTACAGGCGTCTAATGAAACTGGAGAGCTGGAGTAGTTCTTAGACATTTGCACAAGAACAAACGGAGAAGAAAGAACTTAGATAAGGGAAAAACGAATTTAAGGTAAGAAGCCAAATTCTACCCAAGAGCAGGTTAGGATAATGACCATTTTTTAAAACTTCAAATAACGTAATTATTAAAGTTATTAAAATAATCTTCACTTCAAGTTAAGATCTGGGCTGTAGACAAGGATCAGCAGGTAAAGGTGCTTGCTGCCAAGCCTAATGACCTGAGTTCGATCCCCAAGACCCATGTGGTGGAAAGACGCAATAGCCTCCTGTAAGTTGTCATCGGACTTCTACAGGCAAGCGCTCTCTCTCGCTCTCTCTCTCGCTCTCTCTCTCTCTCTCTCTCTCTCTCTCTCTCACACACACACACACACACACACACACACACACACACACACACACACAATAAATGTGTTTTAAATAACTCTGAAAACTAAGTTCTTAAAATATTGGCAGCAATGAGCTCATGCATCATACTGAGCTACCATGATGCCTCTACCTCCCAAGAAGCCCTCAAAGTGGCCACACCAAACAATGACCTCCATCCCCAGTCCATGCCTGGAGGATGAAAAGGGTACAATATATTTAGAAAACAGATTTTTGTTGTTGTTGTTGTTGGTTTTTCAAGACAGGGTTTCTCTGTGTAGTTTTGGTACCTGTTCTGGATCTCTCTCTGTAGTCCAGGCTGTCCTTGAACTCACAGAGATCCACCTGGCTCTGCCTCCCAAGTGCTGGGATTAAAGGCGTGTGCCACCACCGCCTGTCAGTTTACTGCTTTTTTTTAATAAAGCTAAACATACACATATCTAAGTCTGCCCCTGCAAGTCCATCCCTGTATTCATCTGATTCAAATAAAAACACATATCCATCCTAAGGCTCCCCATGGATGTTGACAGCAGCCACCTCATTATCATCCTATGCTAGCAGCAAGGTCCCCCTGCTGATGGAGCAGTGGGTCCTGGGACATTCACATTCTGGAATACTCTTCAGGAAAGAGCAAGGCATTGACAAACACAGTGAGGCAAATACAGCTCACCGTAATTAGTAACAAAAGCCAGACAAAAGGTCACATGTTATGACCTTTCATTTGCTGGTGGTCTCGAGGAGGCAAACCTATTCGGACAGAATGGGGTCTACAAGAGGCCTTCCTGTGAGGAGGTATGAAGAAACTTGGTAGGGGCAATGTTCTATTTTGGTTATACCATGAGTTGGAGAGTAATACACATAAATGTATGTGTGCACACTATACATACGTCACCCAAACTCATCAAATTGTATTTTGGAAAAAGCCAATTCCACTCTATGTATATGAGACTTTAAGAGAAAAAGAAAAAAAAAAGAATTCTTCAACGTCTAAGCGTAGACAGCAAAAGTGAAAGAGATGTTGGACTGTAGGAAAACTTAAAACATCTGTTCATCAAGGCAGCCATCCACAGATCGGAAAGCAGCCTTCAGAACGGAAGATGATTACATACAAGTCCAATATCTGATGAGGGGTTGATATGCAGAACATATAAAGAACCACCACCTGACAACCACAGAGATGACCCCATCGCAGGGAAATGACCTCACTCGCCATGTCTCTAAAGATGAGGAACTGAGTCACTGAGAGTGGGCCTTGGCTTTACAGTCTGATCCCACTTCCTGTTTACTCTCTACTTCCTGGCTGCCAAGGCAGTGTGACCAGCCAGCCTCCCACTCGACAAGCCACACCTTCCCTGTAGGGATGAACTGTACCCCCTGGAACTGTGAGCAGAATAAACCTTCCCTTCCTTGAGTTGGTTTGGCCTGGCATTTGTCAGAACTATTACAGTGACCCACCCCTTGGAGGCACCTTACAGAAACGTCTTAGAAATGCTGCTCTCTGCCTGGCACTCAGGTGGCTAGTTCAGTGTCTTCCCCATGTGTGGCCTCACCTGACAAATGTAGGGTACAGCTCAGCATTCACCAGGCAGACCATCTGCAATATGATGGTGGCTCCCATACGGCCCAGACAAGCAAGGGTGACATTCAACCAGTGCAGCTCTAGGAAGAAACAAAAAGATGGTTGGAGTGAGGATGCTGCCTATATGAGCTAGAGTCGGCAAGGGAGAAGCCAGACTGGGCTGGACTGGGAAGGACCACTGAAAGCTGGAAGAGCGAAAGGAATAATCCTCTCCACTTAGATAAGCAAACTGATGCCTGCGTGACTTGGGGACTTGCTAAAGACATATTCTGGAAGGTTCCATCACGAAGAAGAAGAAAGATTGAACTGCTTCAATCTGTCCTGCCTCCGCTAGCCATGCTGAACAGAAATAAGCGATTCATTCCTTTGTGCCTTGGCTTGCTGAGCCCCCATGGAATGAACATACACAGCTTGCAGGAGAGACAAGTGCCCAGTCTGCCCAGAGCGATGAAAACCTGGCCTTTAGTTATTACACAGGACGGTGTTGCTAGCTCAGTACCTGAGGCACAGAAGATGTGGTGTAAACACAGCTCTTAAAGCAAGCGTCTACCTAATCCTATTTCCAAGTGAAGAAAGGAAGGTCTTGCACGGGGAGGGAAGAGTGTCACTAACCATCAGCCACCGCTTGGCCTGCCTTGCCACCAATGCTCAAGCACCCACGGCTCTGAGCCAGGCCCTCTCCCTGAGGAGGTCTCCTCTGTATTTACACACCTGTCATCTCTCCCCGTCCCCAGACACTGACTTGACTGGTGACTTCCCACAGACAGTGGAGGCTCTTCCACCGTCCTACCCGTAGAGGCCCACACCAACTGGGGCCACTGAGAGGAGATGGCATCCCTGCCCTCAGAGGACAGATGAGTCCATCTGTGCTTTAGTCTGGGACAGCCAAGGATTCGTGTACACTGAAGTTGAGCTAAGTTACTCCTGCCAAGGCCACCAGCATTTGCTCCCACTCTAAGGCTAAGTTTGCTATCTTCAGTTAACTCTGGGCCTCATGCCACCTGCTCCCCTAACTGTCCAACAGTAGGTACTCAGATGTGAACTGTTCCTTTAAGGTCAAGCTCTGCCCCCTGGAGTCCCCACCTTTGCTGGCCCTGCTTGAGCACCCCTTTCCTAGACTCCCACAGGATCCCTCCCACTCCATTCAGGTTCGCCAAGACCTCCTGATCTCAGGGAAGCCAATGCCCATCCCACCTCCTCTTTCTCCCCTCCCCTCTAGGAATCAGCCCACGGCAGGAGCCTTCTCCATTCGGCTTTCTTCTCTGTTCGGCTTTCTGATGAGGCTCTAGGATCCACAGGTGCCTGGAATGCCCTAAAATGATTTTTCGATGACAAAAAGGACTGCCACAGAACGTGAACCAAGGAAGGGGCCAGTGGATGTGCAAAGGCCAGAAGGGTCCTAGGACCATGAGCCATGAGCCATGCCCCAGCTCTGACAGGCAGGGAAGGGTGGCCTCAGCCCTCCGCACCCCTCTTCCTGGCATCAACGTCATGCCGTTCAAAAATCTTACTCAGGATTCTAGAAACAGGGAGATGGGGGAGAGGAGAGGAGATTTTATTTCAGAGTCACAGAGGGCCTCCTCCCTGCTCCTGCATACACACACACACACACACACACACACACACACACACACCTTTCATGTCCTGCCCAGTATGACTCTTGAGAAAAGACCTTCAGTTCTTTTCTATAGCACCCTACATGAGAGACTGCCAAAGTGGCTCACCCGGCTCACAGTGCAGGGCACAGCAACAAACGGGGAGAGAGCAGCTCAGCATTCACGAGAATCTACTGTTTCCTATGGGAAGGGCAATTTACATGCTCAAATTAAAACTGCCCCAAGTAACTCTGCCTGGACCCTCCATGCAGCGTGTTTGCCTCGGGTCATAAGAATTATGAAGCAATGCTCACATCCACCACCCGACTGCCATTGGAGACTTGCAGGACCAAGTGTCCCAGAGGGTTCGGGACAATCGGAGCACTCCCATGTTGCTGGGGGAAGCAGAAAGTGGCCCGGCCATCTTTGGAAAGCTGTCCGGTATCCACTGAAGCTAAACTCAGGTGTCCCTGTGGATTCTCACAGACATGTGCCCAAGGGAACAAGGACCCATACCTACCAAGAAGAAATATATAGCACAACTCTAGTCCTAATGAACATACACTGCAAGCAACATCAGTAGGGGAGATCACATGGTGTGATGTCTCTATATGGAACAATACAGTATTGAGGGAAAAAAAGTAGTCTGTGCAACCATGTGGCAACATGGACAGGTCAGGGGACAGGTCAGGAGGGTACATTCCAGGCGGCTTCATTTATGTACCTGGGCTAGTCTGTGGCAACAGAGGTCAGGAGAGGTGGTAGGCAAGGTATTGATCGTGAAGACTGGAGGGGACACTAAGGATTGGAAAGCATCCTCAGTCTCTGGGTTCTGCTACTGTATGTTTAACAAATTGAGTCACTCACTTAGAATGTGCTTAGTGTATGTTTGCTATACTTCAATCTAAAATTGTTTCAAGTCTAGCCAAGGAAACACCCTGCCTTTATTCTCATTCCAGAAGCTTATCAGGGAGTTACGACACCGTCCCCACAATTCGATTATCTGGGAAGTGATTAAAACAGACGACTTACCTTGTGGGATAAAAATCATGACGAGGCAGGCTGCCCCTGCCACCAGATTTGACAAGGCCATTGGGTAGATGCGGCCAACGCGGTCAATGGTGGCGAGGATGATGAAGGCCGCAGGGAATTCCACCAGGGAAGAGTAAAGGAAGTCTAGGTAGAGGTTCCCACCCGTGGCCCCCACATGCATGATGAGGCCCTGGTACAGCACCGCACAAGAGAACCTGCAGAAGAGACCGCAAGTCAAAAGCCGGCTCTAAGGACCCCAGCCAGCTGCACAGAAGGACACGTCACTTGGTACAAGATGTGCTAGGATGACATGAAGAGTGCCCTACTGGGATCCCCAATAGGAAATTGTGTCCCCACAGATGTGACAGTGTGTCTTACAGACATTCCCAAGGCACCTACTTTTAAAACTTTTTCCCCCGGGATATCTGAAACAGGAAGGAGAGACTACAGCCAGATGCTCCTGCTTACTTCAAGCTCAGGCGTCTGGAACTGTGCTGAGCCCCACACAGAGTGACCTCGAACACTCCTACAGGCCCACAAAGTAGAAAGCATGTGCAGGCAACAAGGGCGCATGGGACCTGGTGTCAGGTCGATTTGTAAGCTGTGTGACCATGGGGAAATTGAGTAACTGACTTCACCTGTCTCCTTACCTGTGAGTGGGGTAGTGATGGCAGGGAACATATCGCTCTATTGTGAATATTTATGGAGACAACAGACAAAGGAGCCTAGCTCCTGGCACACAGCAAAGGTAGGGATATTGTCATGGACATCAGATTCATTCTTCCAAAATCAAGGATCCACAGCTAGCAAGGTCTCTGACTTTACAGCGCTGTCTTTATCAGGCACATTCAGGTCCTCTCTTCACATCAACTCCATCCATATTCAAGAAAAGCATGGCAACATCGTGGACCATGTTGCTCGTCAATGAAGACATTAAATCAGCAGCTCAAGTCCAAACTTGAGGGACCTCATGTCATTAAGGGAAATGATACTATTCTGGAAGCTGTCACCATTGCATCCCAATTGGCATTGCAATGGTAAGATTTTAATCCATAAGAAACTATTGCTTTAAAAAAAAAATCTTTTTATCTTTTATCCCAGCAAAAAAATGGCTGCCAGCCCCCACCAGTCACATTTAAGAAAAAACTGTGTATAACTAACTGGTCAACCAGTCAGTGAATTAGTGCTGCCATCTCTTGGCAGACCCTGGAATTGCACATATATATATCAAAATGTGCTAAGAAATTCCTGCAGCTATATCCAACACTGTTGCAGGCCCTTTTACACAGATCATCTCACTCATTTCCAGCTGCCTGTGATCTCAGCATATTATTTCTCACACTGCTGATGAGTCCCCTGTGTCACAGACTGGTGCAGGTACTCTCTTACGGCCACACGGCCAAGATGCAGCCACAGGCCCTTTGGATTACCTTAATAAAAAGAAGCAGGTGTGGGCTAGGGAGATGGCCCAGCTGGTAAAATGCTTGCTGTACAAGCATGAGTTCAGAGCCTCAGCACCTACATAAATAGCCAGTGTGATTGATGGCACATTCTGTAACCTCGGAGCTGGGGCAGAAACAGGAGAATCCCTGAGGCTTGCTGGCCAGGCAATATAGCTGAACTAGCAAGTTCTAGGTACAGAGAGAGACTCTGACTCAAAACACGAGGTGGAGAGTGTAGAAGACATCTCATGCTGACCATAGACACATACATACAAACATACACATACAAGAGACACAGACACACACACACACACACACACACACACACACACACACTTACACACACACACACTCACAAATAAAAAATAAAATAAGCAAATAGAGGGCATGGGAGGGAGAAGTGAGAGTCATCCTGGGTTTGAGCCACAGGAGGCCAAGTAAGTCACAAGAAGGAATGCAGCTCCATTCTTGTTGGATTCAGAAGCCAGTGGAAGACACAGGAAAGGTTTGAAAAAGTATGACGGCCTTACAAAGCACAGCCTGAGGGAGGCGGGGTGGATGCAGGCTGCTGGAGCACATGAGATGGCCCCTCGCTGTGACGGAGAGTGCACATGAGAAACAGCAGAACTTCATGAACTTTCGAGGTCAAGTTTATATAAACTTGCTGAGGGACCAGGTGATGGGAGCAAGAAGATGGAGCTGTCAGCTGCCTTCTTGGGAGGAGTGCATCAGGGCGGAGATGGTAAAGCTGGGCGGGACAGGAGAGCAAGCCACTGTTCCCATCTGCAGTGAGTCACAGGTGCTATGCAGAGGAGACACTGTGCTGGTCCGAACGCAGAGTAGACACATGGGTGCTGTAACACCCATGGCTGGGCACAGGACCCCATGAGAGAGGTGGAGGGCGCCGAGGCAGGAGAGGAGTGATGAGCCTGCTGTCTAAAGGGGTCAGAGGAATCCGTGGAACTACGATTACTCATTCGGCACTCAGTAAACATTTACCACAGGCCTACTGTGCGCCAGGCAACACCCGACCAGGTCTGCTCTTTGTTCCACTAAAAACCTAACATGGAAAAGCAAACAGGGCATCAGGTCAGTTCCTGTGTAAGAGGAGACCCAGAGCACAACAGCTTAGCCATGGCTGCTGAGGGAATAGCTTAAGATTCAGGTTGAAGCAGCCCTGTGTGGAGGACTGGCAGATGTCCTAGACGAACAGGTAGAGTTCTTCCTCATGAACACAAGTAGGGGGTACACACCGCCCTTGGTGGGCACAGGGACGAGCACATCTATGTGCTACAAGGTCCTTATCCATAAACCAAGGGTGCACAAGGACTCAGAGGTGGCTCACAAGGTTTTTAGATGTGAGGAAGGATATCTCCTACTTAGAGGCACTGAGCTATTGGAACCTTGTCCCCTACCCCACACCAAGTCAACACTCAGCTGCCCCCAGAACATAAGACACTTGGACTGCCAGGTGGTGGTGGTGCACGCCTTTAATCCCAACACACGGGAGGCAGAGGCAGGCGGATCTCTGTGAGCTGAAGGCCAGCCTGGTCTACAAAGTGAGTTCCAGGAAAGGCGCAAAGCTACACAGAGAAACCCTGTCGAGAAAAACCATTAAAAAAAAAAAGACACTTGGACTGAGGTCGCCTTGGAAACCCTTCATGATTCTCTACCCTTCTCAGCATTGACCTCTCCCCCATTCTTACTAAAACAAGGGAGCCAAGGGGCCCCTTTGAAGACTCAATGACTGCTCATCTCCTCTTCATGCTCTTTCTACAGGCTTATTGGCACCCAACATTTGGACAGCAACGGAGCAGCAGCCCACCCCCGGGGGGAGATGTGCAGGAAGAGCAAGCGCTCACCATAGATACATGAGGATGAGGGTGTGCTTCCTCAGGTTGGGAGTGCGAAACAGGTCTGCAAATGAAGGACTCTGCTTTTCTGAGATGTCTTCCTCCACGCAGAGCATCTGGGAGAGAGTCAGTCTTCACTACACTTGGTCTGTGTGCACACGACAGTCCCCCGGGGAGGGGTCCCATGTAGATCATGAGGCAGCCCCGAACCCACAAAGGGAACTCTGGTACCTTCAGGTCGGCCGGGGGCAACTTCCCGTTCTTCTGAGCAATTTGTTCCATAATCCTTACTGCTTGGGTGGTTCTCTTCTGGGACAACAGCCATCGAGGGGACTCCGGCACACACCTGCAGACACAGCTCATAACTGTAGTGCCTTTCCCCAAGAACTCTCCCCACCTCAGCCCTTGATGAGAGTGGTGCAGTGGCGTGACTCGGAGCATCCCAAGATCCTCCAGGAGGATTGTGATTCTCCAAGGCGCTTGTAAAGGCAGGCCTAGGTTATGATGCACAGTTGTGGCCCACGCTGTGTGGCCCATGCATGAGCTCTGTAGGTCACTGCTACTCAGGGCCACTGACTAAGGTTCCCAAAGCAGAAGGGATCAAGGCTCCCCCAACGGCCTTCATTTTTGTGAAGTGGGGTCCCATCTCTCTTAGAAGTTGGGAACCCTGTTCTGGAGAAAACACACTGGGTAGGTACTCCACATACCCTGCCCTGCATATAGCAAATGTATAAGAGGTGCTGAACAAGGCCCATGCTATTTCCTAAACTAAGGATTCATTTGCCCTAAAATTGGACGACATGCTATTTCTTCCTCCTTTCATGTTTCCCCCCCCCCCCTCTCTCTCTCATTTCTTTGTTTATTTTGAAGCAGGGTCTTATTTAAGATCATGTGGAGACAGGGTCTTTGTATGTATTCCTGGCATGCTGGGTACTTACTACGTAGCCTGGATGGCCTTGAACCCCATGGCAATCCTCCTGCCTCAGCATCCTCCAACCCCTACCCCCACCCCCAAGTGCTGGGATTCCAGGCATGCGTCACTATGTCCAGTTTGAGCTGTTTCACATGGGAAGTTTCAGGTCAGGGATTGAGACTCCGATGCGACGGTCTTCCACAACTAGGGTATGCCCTGGTTAAACATCCACATATAGCCAGGGCCCTTCCTCACAGAAAACCCCCTTTCAGTCTGCAGGGAGGGGACAGGTGCCTCCCAGCCCATCCACCCACCCAGGTACCAGCTTCCATGTAGAGGCTGAGTCTAGCCCAGTGTCCCCTGAAGTAAGATTTGACTCCTGCAAAACTGACAAATGCTTCATGGGCGAGCTAGCCCGTTCCCTGCAGCAGCCTCTCCCTTGCACAGTACAGCCTAGCACTGTGGGTTTGCTTACCCCTCGGGTGTGCAAAGCACACACGGCTAATAAGATTGACACTGCACTGGGGGGGGGTTCCTGTTCTGGGATGGCACCGTGTACACCTTCCCCAGAGAAGGCTGCCAGCAGAGCCCTTCCATCCATGATTCACTCACATGTTTTTTGTTTGTTTGTTTGTTTGTTTTTGTTTGTTTTGGTTTGGTTTGGTTTTTTCGAGACAGGGTTTCTCTGTGTAGCTTTGCGCCTTTCCTGGAACTCGCTTTGGAGACCAGGCTGGCCTCGAACTCACAAAGATCTGCCTGCCTCTGCCTCCCGAGTGCTGGGATTAAAGGTGTGCACCACGACCACCCGGCCCACTCACACATTCTTGAAGATCAAGTGCCAGCCGTGTAGTTAGATGAGAGGCAGGGCGGAGCCTTTTCAACAGAGACATGAAGTGAGACAGGAGGCCAGGAGACCGAGGAGGGAAAGCAGGCAGGAAAGTGGGGTGAACCGACTTAAAGCGGTGTCGCTAGAGGGCCTCTGGGGACTGCAGGACATAGCGGCCATGGTAGGAAAGTATCCACTCTTGTCCATCTCCCCATGTTAGATAGTTTATGAAGACTATCTCCAAGCTTTCCCAGGGCCCCTGGGTAACACACACTATTTGATACTGACTCCCGAGGCCACTCTCCCTTGGGTTGGCTTGCCTTGTGTTTCTAGAAGAAGGTGCGCATGCTTTGAGATGGGCAGGCAGCCTCTGTGCTTCCTTGCAGTATCACTCCTGTCTATCTGAGGTTGGGGTGAATTTGGACACGCTTTGGAAGGACAGCAGCAGCCCATGCTGCGAGGAGCCCTGGGGACAGCAGAAGAATGACATGCCTAGCGTGGAAGCACCAGGCCACAGAAGTGAGGGGGGGGGCTCATGCCTGCTGGAAGGTGGCCTGTGCAGTGGCAGAGGTCAGGACAGCCCTCCATGCCCCCAGAGCCTAGCCCTGCGGCGAGCAGACACAGCGTGGAGCGGGAAGGTCACGCAGAGCCACCATGTCTCTGGCCGGGGATGCATTACCAGTAATACAGCAAGAAGAAGAAGGTGGGCAGGGAGACCGCCAGCTGGAGCCAGCGCCAGTGCGGAATGGCGTAGGCCACCCCGGCAAGCCCCACCAGCCCCACCGTGAAGGCCATCTGGTACAGGATCGCCGTTGTTCTTCTGTAGTCGGAACCGACAAACTCCGTGACTGGAAAAGAGACGGTGGTCAGAGAAGAGAGACCCAGAAGGGGCTTGCTCCTGACTCCTGCTTCTCACCAGCCACAGCCCTCGCCTCACCCACCTCTGGCTTCCTTCCGCCTCTGCACATTTTCCACCTCCCCTTCCCCTAAACCCAGTCTGCACTGTCTGGCCTCTCGCCGGCCTAATGCCACTCTGCCTGAGCCCACAGGTTTACCAGGCCAGCCTGTCACCGGGTTTTCTCTCGATGCCCCTCTCTTGGCCTTCTTCCTTGCTGTCTAGGTCTCCCTTGCCATGCTTCAAGGCTCGAGCCTCTGCTCCCCAAATACTCATAGAAACTCCCGGCTGGGCTAGAAAGTCTCCCAGGGTTCTGGCATCGTCACTAATTCTACAGGGATCTTAGCATGCCTTCTGTGAACCTGGCACTGCTCTCGGGGTTGGAAGGTAAATGAAGCCTCTTGTTCCCAGATGGGAGGCCATTCTCCTTCCCCATGGGAGATAGGTAAGTCAGACACTCACTGGGGGCCGTGAGTGCAGAAGGGCTGCCGCTTTACACGGGATGGGTGGGCAGGTGAGTGGATGGAATAAAGTCACCAGGGAGGGGAGCAGCGTTGCCTCTCCCTGGTGACTCCCTGGTGATACCGGAGGAGCGCAGTCCTGGGGGTAACAGCACCATAAGGTGTGGCGAAGGGACTGTGTGGAGATCCAGGTGGTGGGAAGGGTGTGGTACAAAGACAGAGGAGTAAGGCTGAGTTAGGGAAGCTAATCCTGGGAGCTTGCGGGGCACTAAGGGAACTTGACTCGTACTGTGGTACCGTAGGCAGCAGAGTGCCATGAGTTTATGTCCGCAAAGGCCCCCTCTGCTAAGGAATCGAGAACTGAATATGCATGCCGTCAGGAGGTATACGTGAAGATGAGACAGTGGTAGGGCCAGGACCAGTCAAGGTTGTGAAGCCAGTGGGTTCCTACGGGCATATTTCGAAACTAAAGCCAATAACCGGATTCACTGAAGGAATATGGGGATGCAAGGTGGCGGTGGAGTGATGGGGTGGGTAGCCTGAGCAGCTGTCGGGAGACTAGTGTGTGTGACTAAGAAAGGTCCACAGATGAAACAGTCTTGGGGTTGCAGCAGGACAATGTCCTGAGGTCCTGCCATACTAAACCGTCAAGAAAGGAGACTGAGAAAAAGCCACCAGTGAGCAAGAGGGGGTGGAGTAGAGTGTCCTGGAGCCAACAGAATCATCACGTGACAGAAGTCTTCTGAGACTCCTCCCACATCCAGCTAAATCCACTTAGGCATCTGTCAGTAGGCCTCTCTCTAGCCTTGGGATCCAAGCAGGCAAAAGAGACATCGTATTTACCTTGGGGCCCCGACACCCTACCACGGTGCCCACCCACAGCAGCACCAGCGATGTTCACAGACATGGTTACATGCCCAGCGCTGCTCTGGACCAACTGGATGCCCAGTAACATGCCTATCTCTCACAACCCCCAGGATGAAAGCAACCCTATTATCCTCATTTCCAAAACACTAAGGCACGGAGAAATGAATTAACGCACCTAAAATCCCACAGCTGCTCAGACCTGGAACGTGGATTCAACCCTGAGGTGCCCTTCATAACTGCTCATTATCAGCCAGCGTACAGGTGTCTCAGGCTAACCTGTGCTACCTGAACCTCAAGAGTGAGTCATTCTTTCTCAAGGCAGAACCTCTTTTTGTCCCCACATCTAGCCATCACATATTGTCCCAGGTTTTCATTCAATTCAGTTGTGCCCGTAGCCTGGCTTTGAGGGTTCTTACTACAACATTAAAATATTCTTCTACCTACCTCACTTCCTGTACATCCCCCTCCCCTCACCAATAGGGCTGCTGAGAGCAAAGGAGCTCTTATCTCTACAATAACAGCCCCAGTCCCCCCCCCACACCGTCAACTAGCTGCCTCCCTTTCCCTAGACCCCACCCCATCCCCCCACCCCCAAACATCCCCTGCTCTCCAAACCTCCATGAGTCCCACTACCTCACCCCTATCTTTCATGGACCCAGAGACGCCCACCCCCCCCCCCTTCCCCCCCCCCCCCCCCCCCCCCCCCCGCAAGCCCATGTGTAATTACTCAGGGTGTAGCCAGACACCCAGCTGCCCTTGCTGACCATGCCCTGCAGCAGGCGAAAGAGCAGCATGGACGTGTAGTCTGGGGCCACAGCCGTCAACACGCCTGACAGGGAGGTGACCAGAGTGGTTCCCAGGAGGCACAGCTTACGGCCAAACCTGCAGAGACAGAGGAGTATGGGGGAGGGTTTAAGAATCCAAGGCCGAGCATGCACATACCCCACATGCCTACCTGACAGCCTTCCTGTGTATCTCATAGACCATTTAGACACGCTTCCAAACTCCGTGTATCTAAGTTAGAAGGCCTACCTCTGGCATGAGCGCAAGGCCACCAACAGCTGAGACTTGGCTGCTTGCAAGCCAAAACGCCCCATGGCCACCTCCCTGCTCAAAGCATAACATTCTGTTTCAGCCCTACTCCTCTCCCCCATTTGCACGCCCATTCCACAGCTGCCAGGCTCCTCCGCCGCCAGTCCCAGCAGCACGAAGGCCCTACTGTCCGGTCTTGTCTGCACCACCCTTGGAAATCGATCCTGGCCAACCCACACTCCTCACCACTGCCCGCTCCCCGAAGGCTGGCTCAAGTGGACCACCCTCACATACCTGTCTGCGATGTAACCCACAACCAGGGAGCCAAGGAAGAAGCCCAGGTTCACACAGGACTGGAAAAGGTCGACCTTCCAGGAGTCTCCACACACCAGGTTAAACTGCAGCCAGCGGTGGAGACAGAACAAAAGCGAGACTCATGGGAAAGCCAGAGGCCCATTCCCTTCCTCTGCCAGACCAAGCAAACTGTCTCACGGAAGTTCATCCCACCCCCACCCCCACCCCCCACCCTCCCAGGCTGGATCAGTTGTGTCTAACACAAGTTCCCAAGACGCAGGAAACATCAACATCGGTCTGGCACCGCCATGCCCAGCTTCTTCCCGACACCTTGGTGTCTGTGAAGATGGCTGTTGTTGGCTTTGCCATTGGTAGTTGGCTACTATTGGACAAAGTGTCACTCTAAAAGGAGCAAGAACAGACAAACACCTTCCAAGGAGTTTGTAGCTGCCAAGAAAGCTCTCCACAGAGAAATACAACCAGGAGCCAGGGAGGTGGCTCAGTGGATAAAGTGTGCAAGCGTGAAGACCGGAGTTCAGATCCCCAGCTCCCACTTAAAAAGCTGGGCACATGCCGGGCGGTGGTGGCGCACACCTTTAATCCCAGCACTGGGGAGGCAGAGGCAGGCGGATCTCAGTTCTCAGAGTTCAAGTCCAGCCTGGTCTACAGAGTGAGTTCTAGGACAGCCAGGGCTACACAGAGAAACCCTGTCTAAAAAACCAAAACAAAAAAAAACAAAAAACAAAAACTGGGTGCAGCATATGCTTGTAACCCTAATGCTGGGTGAAGGAGATGAGCGTCTTCCAGGGTCTTCCTGAGCAGTCAAGCTAATCAAAATATAGAGCTCTACGTGCAGAGACGGACCCCACCTCACAAAACAAGATGAAAAGTGCCGGAGAGAGACACTCAGTGTCAACCTCTGGCCTCCATTGGCAAGCACCTGTGCATGTACACACACACACACACACACACACACACACACACACACAGGAATATAACCCAGTACAAAGATATGTAACAAAAGAAAGGTAAAGTCAGGCATAGTGGCCCATGCCTGTGACACCAGTACTGGAGGAGAATAAACAGGAAGGATTAGGAGTTCAAGGTTATCCTCAGCTACATAGTAAGTTCAAGGCCAGTCTGGGCTCCCCTGTCTCAAACAAAAAAGTCTTGTTTTTCGGAGCATGTAGATATTGTGTTAGTATCTTAATTGAACTCTAGTACTAAAGGAGCTGTGGGTGGCAAGGGAACAGAAGGGCCCAGACAGAGGGGGAGCTGACTTCATGGGGTAGAGCCTGAGAGTGTGGGGAGCCTGCATGTCAAGAACTAGGGGTGGAATTAAGTAGGAGACAGAGAAGAAGGATAGCCCTAGATGTGCTCCTCTGTTTGGAGGTCTGAAGGGAGAGAGGCAGGGGAAGGACCTTCCTGGCCAAAAGCACAGGCACATTCTGAGCAGGGCTCGAGGCCTGTGTACAGCAGGTCACTTTCTCTTCAGAGCTGCGTGGGGCAGACAGGTCAGACTCCAGGAGGCTAGGCACTAGGGCTGGATGGGGCCTCTGGCCATCCCCGGTGCTGGCACAGCTCTTCTTACCAGCCTGCAATCCCCGTTGCTTTGCTCTGCTCTGGCAGCCGGGAACAACACTATGGGGTACGGCAGCAACAAGTCACTTAGCAACTTGAGCCCCCCGGTTTCCCAGTCTGAAGCATTCCTGCTGTGTCCCTCCACGGCTGCCGTGAGCTCTGGAGGTAAGAAATCGGTAAATGATGAATCCTTTTAACTTAAATGCTAAGATTTTATTAGCTATCCAGTGATTCTATACCCTTGACCCGTCACAAGGTCAAACACTGAGTCTTAGAGTCATGGTACTCAGCTGACTGAGGTCTTTGTGACTAGCCTGTGCATTCTTTGACACAGCCCCTCATTTTTCTGAAAGATAAATGAGATCGTGCATTGCCAGGAAAAAAGGGCAGCCTTGATATCTGCCCACCTGTGCCCAGACACCATCTGCTGCTCTGGGGAGGTGACAAGCCCCTAGACAGTGGTACTCTGATTCTTTCCACCTACCCCAGCCTAACACACGGCTTCGTGAGGCACATGTCTCCCAGACACATTCAGTGTGTCCCTCTGAGGCCCTGAGTTCTCCAGGTCTCCTATTTGTCTTGTGTTCTATCAATAGGACACACTGGGACAGATCAGTCCTGGGTGTCACCTGGGCATCCAAGGCCCCATATCTTCATCCACCCAACTGTGCCTCTGTAGCTCCACTCTGTGTCCCATGACGATGTTCTGTCTGTCACTAAAGTCACAGGGCAGGGGAGGCCCATGGGACTGCTGCCCCTAGGTCTCAACTTGATCCCTTCTTGGCCACTGTTGGCTTTCCATCTGATCTTTGCAAGTTAGTGTTGCTGTGGGACGTTCTGTTCCCTTCCTCACAGGTGGAGATGGCCACTCTACCCTGGGACTGTGTGTGGAGCCAGATAGCTGCCGTAGCAGAGGAAGCCGGCCCATCTTGACTCAGTCTCACCTCCCAATGCCACTGCTCCCTGAGGACCAACACTCCCCCAAACTTGTCCAGTATCTGTGTCTAGATCCCCCACTCCAAACTCCACCCATCTATTGCACCCTACGCACATTCGTGCCCCTACAGAGAGCCCACAAAGGGCAAGGATGGAGAGGGTGGGGGTTCCTGGGCCTCTCTGCTAAGCCCACTGGAGTTGCCCCAGGACTAGGTAACTTTTCCAGTGTGCAGAAAAGTCTTCACGGTTTGCCTCATCGGAGTCACCCAGGGCCCTTGTTCGAACACCCTTCCTCTGAGGGTTCTACCTCAGTGTATCACAAATGCAAATAAGTCTGGGAAGCACCAGTGCGGCCACCTCAGCTCACTTCTGTCCAAAGGCTGCTTCCGATTGCTCAATGCCCACAGCAGCTGGGGTCAGTGGCTCTCTCTAGCCTGGCGTGTGGGCTGTGGTGAAGCTGGGGCTCACAAAGCCGGTGAGGGCAACAAAAGCTAAGCAAGATCTTATTTCTTCCCCGGGGGGAGGGGAGGCTCAAGATCCCAACCCCCAGCCTTGGGGTGAGACCTAAACAAAGATCACTCCCCTTCCTCCCCAAAGCAAGTTCCAATGTCCAAGGTGACGGTGAGTTAAAAATTAGTTCCGCAGAAATGAGTAACTACACTTAGCTCCTGGTCTCTGGTTTGGGATACGTGGTGAGGCAAGGGTGGCTTGAAAGCAGTTGGAAGGGAGAGATAAATGGGAGAGAGCCCCTGTCCAGGAGCCAGTCTCCACTGCCCTCCTGCCCTGCCACAGCTGAGCTTCTTTTGTGTCTGCACATGTGCGTGTCACACGTGCATGGACTTGTGCGTACGTGTGCGCGTGTGTGTACCTGCACACAGAGGACAGAGGTCAACACTAAGTATCTTCCTCCATCGATTTCCACCTCATTTTTCCTTTTGAGTGTGAATTGAGTGTACGCGTGTATGGTGTGTGCACACATGCGTGTATGGTGTGTCTGCATGTGTGTGACTACAGGTATGCACATGCCATAGTGTACATGTTGAAGTCAGACACCTTGAATGTCAGCCCTTCCCTTCCGCCTTGTTTAAGACAGGGCTTCTCTCTTTTTTATATTTTGTGTGTGTGTGTGTGTGTGTGTGTGTGTGTGTGTGTGTGTGTGTACGTGCATCAGAGGACAACATGCAGCAGTTGGTCCTCTCCTGTCATATGAGTTCCAAGGACTGAGCTCAGGTAGTCAGGCTTGGTAGCGAGGGCCTCTACCAGCTGAACCATCTCACCAGCCCTCTTTGTTGCTTGGCCATTGCGTACCCCAGGCTAGCTGGCCCACAAGGTCTGGGGGATTCTTTGGTTTCCACTTCCCATCTCTCCACTGGAACGATGGCCTTACAGGTATGTGCTACCGTAACTGGCTTTCACCAGGAGCTCTGGGTGTCTGATCTCAAATCCTAGGTGTACACAGGGGTCTTCATGATCGCACAGTAGGCAGTTTACCAGATGAGTCATTGTTTATTTGCCCAGCCCTCACAGCTGGGTTTCTTATCACCCTTGAATGTTTCTTGACGGACATCACTGACTTTCAAATTCAGCCCAGTGCAGCGCTCTTTCTTCTAAGCCGGGCCCTCACTGTCCCTCTGGACACCACTACACACTTCAGTGTCTTCACCGAGCTCTAGTTTGGGGGGTCACTGAAGCCTCCCTCCTGTGTGTGCAGATCGTCAACTCTTCCTCAAGTCGCTCTGGCCTCTTGCATCTGTTCCCTCCTCTCTGGCCCTGACACTGCAGGGCACCACCCCTGCCCAGGTGGCCACGTCATCTGGGTTCCTATCCCGTCTTCCGTAGCTCCCCATCCTTCTCCCTAAGCCAGAACCCTTAAATTAGACACTACTCATAAACCCACACAGTGTCTATACCCCTTACATCCTATCTTTCTGTCCCGCAA